>OOFC01018897.1:0-23625 GCA_900323345.1 Pseudochromis fuscus
TTCACAGCACAGACTCTAAAAAACAGTGGACAAAAGGGAGAGATGAGCAGGCGACAAGACATATCTGTGTATAATGAAAGCAGGGAAGGTTGGTGTGGATGGTAAAAGTCAGCAGAGAACTGAAGACATGGAGAATGCAGTGTGGATGATAAAGGTGGAGAGACCAGCTCCTCTGTGGCCTGTGTTCCCGCAGGCAAAGAGATTCTCAGCTGAAAAAAATAGAAATAAAAACTACATTATTTAGAGCAACAATCGAGACTTTTTTAAAATTCGTTTAAATTAATAAATATATAGTTGACCTCCATTATTCTGACTTTAATATTGATAGAAGAGCGCTAACAGAACAGGGCACGGATTGGCCCCTGGGAGCTTCAGCTTACATCCAATTGTGTTTTTCTCTGATCTGAAACACAGAAGGTCCACCATTATATAATCAGCTGTTTTACAGCAAACTGTATGATGCAGGAGGCTGAATGGTGCATGGCAGAGCTAGTATATGAGTGTCAAACAATAACTGATATTTTGTCTACTTAATTACCGTATTTTCCAGACTATAAGCCGCTGCTTTTTTCCAACGCTTTATTATTTATTTAATGTTTATTTGATAGGGACAGAACAAAGAAACATTGTTACAGTAACCGATGCTTTGTTCATAGGTCAATAGCAACAGCTAATTCCCCGACCTTTGAACCCTGTGGCTTAAACAGTGTGGCTCATGTATCAGCGGCACGAAGCTCGTTGGCTTTTTACAAGCTAGCAAGCTCCGTGCTGCCGATACATTTAGCCTTGTCACATCAGACCCAGTCAGAGTGGACCACATGAAACTGTTCGAATAAACTGACTGTACTGCCTCTTATGTCCACAAATGACATGATAAAAGTACACCCTCCTTCACCCTCAGTGGAAAAACCATCATTGAGAGCCCTGAGTATGAACCTCAAAAGACAAGCACTGGAGATTTTTGAACCCCAAGTTTGCATGAGCTTGACTTCAAGATACCAAAAGATAAATGTGTTAAAAGGCCTACTTCAACTCACAACTCAGAGGTGTCTTTTCCAATCAAGTACATAAACACAAGATAAGTTAAAAAGGGAAAGGGAGATGAGCAGAGGTAAATATACAAAAGAATAAGTCTTGATGCTGAGAAGTGCAAAAAGACCAGTAAGAAAAGACAAGTGATCAGGAAGTGGAAAACATCTGTAGACTGGATTCTCGCTGGTTTACTTTCGTAATTAAATTTTGGCAATAATTATACTCAAGCTGTAAGTAGCTCAACCCTCTGAAGAGGCAGGCTGGTAATTTAGTAGTAACAGAAGATCAATCAGAAGCTCAGTTGGACAAAATCAAGATTTGTTATCGCAAATGTGACACCAGGTAAACTGGAATCAGAGTGAGCAACTGCTATGGACACAGGAGAGGAAGGGTTAATGGTAGGTCAGGGTAGCTAAAATAAATAAATGCAGTGTGATTAAAACTTTGAGAGTTACTGAGTACATAGAACACATCTGATGAAGATATCTTATCAATTGGCTTTGTCACCTATTTTTTAAATTGTAAAAGGACCTTACGGACACCCTGTATATTTTGCACCTGGATTGTAATGGATATGCCCAGTCCTACTTTAAAAATAGTCCACTTGGAATAAAGCAGTACTTACTGTGGAACTCTAAAACAAGAAAAGAACGCCGAGGGAACAGCATGGAGCGAGTATTAATAAACTATTAATAAACCTGCAAACTATCATTTTAGGCTTTATCTGTTTCATAGTTAACAAATCTCTACCTTGAACCATTACCTTGCTGTGGTGGAGGAGTTTAAGAGCTGTAATGACCCTAGGAGCCTATGTTGTCGGTGGTCATTTTGCCCCTGGTAAGGTCTTCCATGGCGGATAGGTCCTAGGCGAAAGGCCGGGTCCAGCCCAAACCGGAGACATGGGCTCGATTCCCTGTAGGCCTACCACCTGCCTTGGGGGAATCAGAAGGGTCCTGTGCATTGTGTATTGGACAGCAGACCAAGGCAGGGGCCTTATCAATCTGATCCTCAGTTATGGAAATTGGTTTTTGGAACGTGGAACGTCACCTCTCTGGCAGGAAAGGAGCAGGAGTTTGTGGTACCGGCTGGATATAGTTGGGCCCACCTCGACACACAGCCTCGGCTCAAGGTTTGGACCCTCTCTTTTGCTGGAGTTGAGCCGGTTGAGAGACAGAGGCCAGGGTGGGCTTTTTGAGAGCCCCCAGACTCTCTGCCTGTATGTTGGAGTTCACCCTGGTGGACAAAATGGTTGCTTCCCGGCACATTTTGGTCAGGTGATGGGTTTTAACTGCTGTCGGTATCTACACACCGAACAGCACTTCAGACTACCCGCACTTTTTGGAGTCCGTGGGATGGGTGCTGGAAAGTGCCCAGAAAGGGGACTCCATTGTCCTACCGGGGGACTTCAATGGTTGTGTGGGCAATGACAGGGTGAACTGCAGGGGGTGGTTGAGGGACTGAACCCGAACAGTGTTTAGTTATTGGATCACTATGCTAGTTGCAGTTTGGCCATAACAACACCATGTTCAAACATCAGGTCACCGGTTAAGGATTCCCTTCTTAGTCGTATCATCAGACCTGCAGCTGTATGTTCTGGACACTCGGGTGAAGAGAGGAGCAGAACTGTCAACTGACCAGCGCTTGGTGGTGAGTTGGTTCAGGTGGCAGGAGAAGATGCCGCAGAAACCTGGTAAACCCAAATGAGTAGTGAGGGTCTGCTGGGAACGCCTGGTGAAGGAACCTGTCATAATGATCTTCCGCTCACAACTCTGGCAGAGCTTTGATCGCATCCTGAGGGCAGTGGGGGCCTTGTTCACTGCCATTGTCAAGGCGGCTGTTTCGAGCTTTGGCCACAGGGTAGCTGGGACCAGTCGTGGCGGTAATCTCCAAACCCACTGATGGACACCCGAGGTGAGGGGAGGCATCAGGCGCAGCCCCAGGGGGTGGTGAGATCTGCTCTGGGTGTCTCAAGGCTCTGGATGTTGTAGAGCTATCGTGGTTGACACGCCTTCTGGCGAGGATGCCTCCCGGATGCCCCCCTGGAGAGGTGTTTCAGGCAAGTTTATCCAAGAGGCGACCTCGGGGCAGACCCAGGACACACTAGAGTGATTATATCTCTCGGTTGGCTTCGGGATTCCCCCAGAAGAGCTGGTAGAAGTAGCTGGGGAGAGGGCTGTCTGGGCTTTTCTGCTCAGGCTTCTGCCTCCACGACCTGGCGAAAGACAACGAGTGTGAGTACAAGTAGTTAACAAATGGAAATATGTTTGTGTTGCATTGTGCATATTGACATGCAGGTTTACGCTGTTTGACTGAGTCATTGCTCTTGTAGTTGATTGCCAGATGGATGCACGCTGCAGAGGCTGGCATCTTTTCGAACAGCAGCTGGTACCATGTTAACTGTGATTCAACCAAAAAACAATCTGTCCCCCCTCAAGTTTGACAGCAGAGGAGTACACACCTTACTCTGATCTGAGAGACTTCTTAAGTACCTCTGCAATCATTTATATTTTTGGAAGTGTGCCGCCTCAATAACAGCCCTGTCCTTTTTTTTTTGTTTTTTTTGACAGCCTGTCTTGTCATCCTTTCATATTCTATTCGTGTGTTTGTGTAGAAATGTGGTACAAATCAGGTCAGCACTGGCAGTGTATTATGTCCTGACTTACATTAACGTCCTGCAGGTAAAAGTGCCCCTGTGGTGGGTAATGGCTTCACCCAAGGGTGTCACATGCTGGAATTTTTTGATGACACGGGGATCATAAGCTGCATTGTAGAGGTATCACACCTTTTTGCAGAGCATTAACTGACTCTTTTGGAAAATGGTGTGTGCATAATAATTTTCCCTCTAATGCACAGCTATGAGTGTGGAAATGTTTCATTTTACAAGTGCCAAAGGACATTTCAATCGCCCATTTTTCTCATCAGTTGTCTGGAGAGAATTCAGGGCATCACAAGCAGTCGAATACTCCGGTCATTTTACACCTTTTGTGCACTTCCTGTATGGATATGCTGCATTGCATTATCAGAACTTACCAGACAAACAGAGGGGAGGACAGAGGTCACCTGATCAGGTCATCGTCACATGTAAGTGATTCATTTCTGTTTGGTGATAAGGTCGTGTACCGAGTCATATCCTTATTAGTCAGGTCAAAACCAGTATCACGCCAGTGTCGGCTAGTAAACCATTTTAATTTCAGCACTTCCTGTTTTCCCTGTTTCCTTTTTAACTCCTTGATAATAAAACGATGATGAATTAAAACGTTTCATTTCTTCCAGTTTTGCAGGTAGAGAAAAAAACAAAAGTAATAAGAAGGCTACAGTGCACTTGGCTTTTCTGATTATTTTATCTAACATATTGGCGCTTACCATCTCAAGAAGAGCAACATTAAAACAAGCACAAACCTGTGGGATCAGAGGCCAAGGTACTGGCTGCCTCACCTCCTGCTTTTATCACTTCGGGTTTATCTCAGATCAGCAAGACTAAATATGTTATACATAAAACACATTACCTGGACTAAGAAAAGCAAGGACATATTATAAAGGTGTCTACAGACATTACTTAGAGATAAATGGCAACAGGCCTGCACCAGTTGCATGTGTTCAACTCAATTTGTGAGGGAATAGAAATGATTTCATACAGAAATTACATTTATAGCACAGATCAGTGGATGAATATTAATATTTATTTTATCTGTGTCCATTCAGCAAGTTCAACACTTTCCGGTGGTTTTGCTCCCTCATTTTGCTATTACATTTAACGGCCATCCTGTTATTATACATTTAATTTAAACAATTCTTATTCATTTGTGTTTCAGAGTTTAAGTATTTCCTCAATTAGGCCATAATACAGCCTTCCCCCTTCTTAAGGCCCGGTCAACTCTCAAGACCCAGGTCACTGAGACCTTTAAAGCTGTAGAGGATGCCAAGGCTCCTCAGGCTGCCAAAACCTGGTTGCAAATTAAACATCAATTTGTGTTTCCCTGGTCTTTTTGAAAACCTCTTGCAGAAAGCAACTTATGGTCAGAAACATGAGTTCATGTTATTTACAGACATTTCTGGCTCGAACATGAAGAGTAGAAGGTGGAGGACTTGACCTGGCCGTGTATCTGTTAGCTGGCGGTCCATTTAATGTAATGCATGTTTTGTGTAGTTAATCATTTGTTTGGATCAGGCTGTGCAAGCTATCAACAGAATAAATATGTTTTTCTGTTTTTCCCAGTACTGTTCATGATCATTTGGTGAACCATAGCCTCATTCAGGGCATTCATTTAATACTGTGCACAAGGCTTTTAACTCACAGTCAGAACAAATAACACGGAAACTTAGATTTACCTGCAGTGTTCTAGTAATTATTCTTTTTAATCAATACCCACCACTCACCTTGTTTTTTCATTACTCTGTAATTGTTCATCATCTGCATCATCTGTCTCTTTGGGATCACACAGGGTAGTTCCACCGACTCTGTGATCATGTCGTAGGTTTTATTAAAAGCAGTTTAGTGAAAATAAAATCAGAAAAAATCAGCTTTTGTCTTCATAAGCCATCTCAAATCAACCTGATAAAAGATGGATCTATTCTATGGGAGTAAAAACAGGTTTGTATTTTTACATGTAACAAATCTACACACTTTCATAATACGTGTATACTCCTGGATTTCAGACATCGCAGCTTCCTCCTATATTTCATCCACCTACCACTGCAGCCAGACAGCCATCTGTTCCATTCCCCCAACTGGATTCAAACCTTTGACCCTGTGATATGTTTCTGGCTGTTGCATATTTCATAGGCCAGGCTCAGGCTGACGGAGAGTCAGCACACACAGGAGGAAAGTAAAGTAGCATCAGTGTCTCAGAGATCATTATGCATTTCCACTCCTGAGACGAGAAGCAAAGTGATATTTAGTCATATGTTTTAGTTTGTACATCCCCGGAGGATGAAAGTGTCCTTGTCTTCTTCTCCCCTGGCTGCAGCTTTAAACAGGTGAAGTGCTGTAAAAGCTTTGCTTGACTGAGTTCGACATCTTTTCGCCGTCAAGGATTCAGCCTCGCAGAAACAGGTGAAGCAAAGAATTGTAAGGAGGTTCAATGGTGTTTCATTTATAGACTGAAACAAAACAAAAAAAAAAAAACGTGAAAAGTGTGAATTCGCATTTCCATTCTCCTGTTTGGTGGCCACAGTGAATATTTTAATATTTAAATGGTCAGACTTGACATTCATTAATGAAAAATAACCTGTTTTGTAGGGTTGTTCCAGTAGTTTAACATCAAAGACACGTAATTATTTTAATAAATAAATAAATCATTCAATTTAGTGAACCAAAGGGTTGGTGGCGAATGCTTGAACTTTTATTATTATTATATTTATTACCTCTGCGAAGAAGGTTTATATTTCACCTGCATTTGTTTGTTTATTGTCAGTCCCTTTGTATCAGTACAGCTGGATTATGCCTTAACAGAGGTTTGTAACATTTCAAAGTTAGCATCTGATAAATTCTGTATTAATCAACAGTGGGATTGACTCATGTTGTCACGAGTCAAAAAGTCTCCTACTATATTTCTGTACATATTTCCATTTCTCCACTGGTGTATTTATATGAAGGTTGAGGGGTGACACGGGTTTCTCACTCAAAATACTTCCTCTAGCAGTGTCTTGTTTGCACATGTCAGATTTGCAGCTGACTTGTCATTAAAAACTGAGAATCCTCCACAGACCAAACCTGACAGCTGATGTGTTATTGGGGTTACCAATTTTAAATCAACCCTCTTTTTTTTTTTTGCTTCCACACTTGCATTGACCCCCACAGCTGTCAGGCCTCCAGGCTCCTGAGCCCTGTCTCCTGTCCTGTCCACAGTTTTCACTTCATGTAGAGCAGCGGTGTAATTTTCTCCTGGAGTTGCTCTCAGTGTCACAGTGAGACTCCAGATATAAAAACAGACCGGACAGTAAAACCTCTGCTCTGACTCTAACAGTCACTGAATACTTTGTTACTGCTCGTCATTCATAACAGCCTCTGGAAAACACGTGATGCCAACTTCTCTGATAAATCTGACCATATGAGAGATGTTTTGTGCATTTTTCATCTTAATATTATTGTTATTATTGTAGCTGATGCCTCAACAAACTTGGAAAATAATGAAACATAACCATCTGCAAACTCCCCGACTAGATTTTTTTATTTTTTTTCATATGACTAAGTTTGATTTTGCAGTGATTTAACAGAGACAATGTAAAATATTTAACATAATAACACTCCTCTCTCTATCTGTGAACTAATTTAAATATGACACCAGCTGTTGTTGATTTATGTGTGTGGTTATTCAGTCTGCAGTCCTACACGGAGGAATGAAACACAAGCTTTATCTGTTACACTTTACATTTCTAAGAAGAGTAGTAAACAAAGTTAATCTCAGAGGCCTGGTAGCTGTGTGGGATTACACACAAGCATACAGTAGGTATTAAATATGTGTGTACTTCAGAAGAGGAGCAGTTGTGTATTTCCTCGTTGAGTCTGTTCCCAGGTGGAGCTCAGTCATCTCTGTGGATTAAGAGATTTGTTTTGTTTCAGTTTGTAGGTGGCACAGTGTGTGCAGACATGAATGGGAGTTAATGAAAGAGACAGTAGGTGGAAGACCAAGACATCACATGATGGCACGATGCTAAATCAGTCCTGCTGCCTCAGTGTCTTTTGGCAGTGGCTTTGGTGATGATTTAACAAGTTATTTCTTCATGGTTCAATACGTTTATTCTATTTAAGCATATTTAAATACATGTTTTACTTTTCAAAAGGTTTTGATAAAGGATCAGTGATATTTATCTTCCTCATTACAATATGGCTTTATGTGTATATGTGTGGGCAAATAGATAGATTTCGATTTTTAAATAAACCTTTATTTCAAGATAACTCCTGTTTACATCATCATCTCGTCAAAAGAAAAACAAACAAACACAAAAACATGTTACAAAAAGATTTAAAAACCACAGTAGCTGTCAAGGGTAGCAGGAAGAAGGACCCAAATGTAGATTTCTCAGACAAAAACGTCTTTAACCCTTTAACACCTGAGCCTGCAAATTTCCACCTGGACTTTTTATGCTTATTTTGATTTCAAATTTAACATGCAAAATCTAACATTCATGTGCAGTTGCAGTGTTTTGTTCAATACAACTCTAAAATCAAAATCCATTTTTGTGTTTTTCTTCTGTTCTTGCTTCACATCAATCTTATTACTCTAACAACATGAAGTATACAGCAAATCAGCTATTTTTCTGGCTTCTGGGAGACGTGCTAGTGAAATTACCGTAATGACACCATATTCGCGGTGCAAAATCTCAGCTCTCGGATCCGTTGGAATTTTTCTGATTGCGCAAACCGTGACATAATTACGGTAATCCAAAGACGCATGTCCAGACCTGTCGCCAACGACAGGCTCAGAATTAAAGGGTTTCTAAGTAAAAACACAAACTGAGGGCTGCACAGTAAAGGCAAGAAAAAAACTGAAACCAAACCAAAGACTAATACACAAGGAACTCAAAAAAACACAACTGCAAAAACTCCAGAAATACAAACACATGGTAGCAGGAACCAGGAGCAGGAACCGGGAGCAGGGGGACAGAAGACAAACAAACTGACAAAGACAAGACAGAGGCAGGGAGGATTTGTGAGGGAGCAGTGATTAACTGACAAGACACAGGTGAGCACAGGAGTGAGACAGGTGAACCACATTAGGGCAGGACCAGCAATCGCACAGGAGGGAAGATTACCAAGACAGGAAGTGAACTAAATACAAAGAAAAGCATTTACCAAAATAAAACAGGAACTGAACAAGGTGACACAACAACCAGGACAGGGATACACAGACAGTGAACCAAAGGAGAAAGCCAAGAAATCAAAACCACACCTTAGGACAAGATGAACACAAAACTAGAACCAAAAGTCCCCCGCAGATTTACAGTGACACGGATCCGTCCAAACATAAGTTTAAAAAAAGGATCAATTAGCACTTCAGCTAACTTTCATTGCAGCACTATGTTGAAATAGCAGCAGCAGTACCTTTTCAGTGATCAATCCACATCACACTGAACCAATTCATGAAGGAGAAACTGATCGCCTCAGTGTTTCTGCCACGAGGTGCGTTCAGGTGAACTCGTAAATCGGAACTTTCAAGTCGGAGAAGCATTGAAATCTAGCATCTACAAGCGCAAACGTTGGTGTTTTCATTTCAATCTGTTAAGATCCTTTCTCTTCTTGATCAACTCCACCCTTGAGCCGAGCCGCCAGCATCCCCCTCAACATCCTGACTGCATCCTGTGACCCCTGACCCCTCACACACTTCTTCCTGGTCGCCAGTTTCGCCAACCCCAAATTGAAATTAATCCATAGATAGATAGATAGATAGATAGATAGATAGATAGATGTAAATCCATAATAGTCAGCAGTATATTATAACAGCCCATTTTCTTCTCGTTGAAGACTCTGTGAGTTCACATCCAGTCAATAATCCGCAGGTCTGCTCTGTCTATGTATTGGCTCAACTTTTCTATACAGATCAGCAAGTTACAGAACTCCATAGCTTCAATGAGACTCTTAAAAGTTCAGCAAAATGCAAAGTGGTGGGATTGAAAGGCTTAAACCTGTGAAGAAGATATAGTTAAGCACTGCACAATATGAGCAGGTGGATCTTTCTTCAAACTGATGAAAACATTTTCTTTTCTCAGTCAGAGACGTGCAAGAGCATTGTTGTGTTTGTTAAGAGGTAAAAGTCACATCAGTAAAAAGTGGCTTTAATTTTAAAAACCAATAATAGTCAAATGTAGGAGAGTTAGACCTGCAATCACTTGGTTGTTGGCAGAGAGCCTCCATTTGGTCTGACACAGTGGTTTTTTTGTTTTTTTTAGGGGATGTTGCCAGGTTGATATCTTCAGTGTGCTGACGTGTACGAATTTAAATTCTGTTGTAATTCCTGCTCTTCACTCTTGACACAGTGGCTGCCTTTCCTGAGGCGATTACACACCGTGGATACACAAATTGAGCCCTGAGGTTTTGAGAATTTCTTTCTTCGTTACTCTCTGCTTTTCTTTTGTCTCCCTTTTTAAAAAAATTACGAAACCTGCACCTAACACAACCAGCCACAGGTTGATCGGTGACAGCGTGGGATTTGAAAGACAACAAAGAAGAGATACAGGAAGTAAGATGAATCCGTAAATCTTCCGACGGCAATGACACCAATACAAACACAAAACAGCTTCGCGTGTTTGTTGTATTGCAGAGGTTGTGGGAAATTGAAATTATCAGCTGAAGCTCATGAATAACATGAACAACCTCTTCAGTTAATCTGCTTCTCCCAGCCAGCTTTAGTGTGAAAGCACCACAGTTGCTGCATTCAACACAGGCTGTGCTGCGCTCAATAGGCCTTACCTACAGCCTCGCTGATATGGACCTGGCATTTACAGAGAGAAAAGAAATCCTGCCCATTGATTCTGCTGTTTTGTCACTGAGCCTCCTGTGAGGGAATAAATAGAAATGTCTGATAGCGGAAAGGCAATAGAGATAGACTAGTTTTCATGGGTTATTTATTATTTATTAATTTGTTTGATCTCGGACAGTGTCTCGCTCCATCAGTACTTCCTTTACACTTCACAGAGCTTAGAGAAACAGAGAGAGGGAGAGGGACAGTGGAATAAAATGCTGTGGAAATTTGGATAAGGGATTTTATTATCATCATTATCATCATTATTATTATTATTATTATTATTATTGTTATTATTAGGGATTGTATCACTTACTACTTGTATCTATTAAGATGCAAAAAAATCAAATGTAGTTATAGTAAGATTAATGATATTATTGTAAAAAATCTGATTAAAATATTTTGTGCTTGACATATTAAGCCTTGCAACCTTAAGAACATTTTTCCCCCATTATTTCAGCTTATTGTGTAGATTTTTGGGTACAAAAAGTGCCATTTTGTGATCAAGTTGCTGTTTCAAAGGGTAGAATTACATAAAAAAATATATATATTTGGCTGTTCAAAACGTGCTGTTCAAAAGTAAACTAGGAAAAAAAATGATGGTGTGACGGAGTGGATACGTCAGAGGCCGCTGGGGAAAGCACCGCCCCTCACCGAGCTAGCACGCACACATAGCTACACATGTTTAATACTTACCGGTCGCCGTTCATTCCATTCCGTCTACTCCGTCTCCCGGTATATCCAGTTCACCGCGGTGGTCCTGGGTGCACACTAGACTGCTGCAAAATCATCTTCTCTCCATAAGTTTCTCGCCAAAGAAACTTTTCTTAAGTAGTCACCTCACAGTCATGTCCATCCACTGTCAAACCGAGCGTCACATTCACTTCCTGTTTATATGCGCGGGACGTCGCCGTGTGACGTCATAATGGCATCACTGCAATGTACTGATTTTGACAGTAACTTAATTTGATTATTTTTAATGAATAGTTATGAAGTGCAAGAGAACAGTTAATGGTTACATTGTATTTTCCTGCAAAAAATGAAATGCTAATTGTAATGAGAAATTACCAATCAATCAATCAACTTTATTTATAAAGCATTTTATATCAGCCACAGCTGAACCAGAATGCTGTAGCCAACATCAAAAACAAATAAAATCTGATAAGTAAAATAAATATAATGAAGCAGCACATAAAATAAATAAAATAAAATGCAATAAATACCACACAATAAAAGAATAAAAGCAAATAAAATAAATGAATAAAATCAGTACTTCAAGCCGGATGGAACACCAAGGAATAAAAATGGATTTTAAGATTAGATTTAAAAATGGACAGTGAAGGGGCCTGTCTAAGGTGCCAATCTTGCACTTTTTGGGACGTTGTGATGCATAATAAACAGCTGCTCATCGTATACCCACCGACTACGCCATCATTATTATGGATCAAGAACCGCCTAACAGATGGGCATCGAGATGGTGTGTGTGTGTGAGTGTTTAATGAAAATAGTAATGGTTAGGATCAGGACTGCTGCAGTTTCCACCAACTAACGCAGAGAAAGAACATATTCATATTTTATATTTTAATGGCAGTTTATTTGTATCCCCAATGTCACGAGTGTGGGCTTTTTATACAGGTGCACTGGGGTTAGTATTAGTCCTTCGATTCTTCAGATGACTGAAAATTCAGAGACCTTTACATGAACCAAACACAAAGCTTCATAATTAGCAGAGGCCTCTCAGACGCAGATGCAGGATCTCTTTAAATTCAACATCTTGAGTTACAAGTGAAAAGACCAAGAATTTCGTCGTTTTCAGCAACCGTGTTTAAAATAAATCTGAGAAGTGCATCTTCTAGGCTTTCAAGCTGTCATCTCAATCTTCACAATTTACTTCAAGTTCACTTTGTGTTTTTCCTTTCCATTCTCGAAACCACTTGTTAAACTGCAGGATCATTTCTCTGAAAACACTCTTCCTGCTGATGATCATGAATTACAATCCTCTTCAGAACTGGAGCAGAATCTATAGTGTATTTAGTTTTGTAGTGATGAGCAGACTTCTAAGATGATGTTATTTAGTTTGTGCATCATCAGATTGAAGTATCTGGTCATGTACTCTCTCGTTCCTATGTATGTTTATCTAACATACAGAGATGTGCATGTTAGCCAGGGCTTCCTGTCACACATACATATATCAGGAGAAGGCTCTTATTTCCATATTTGGTGATCCAGCTGTGTAAGGAACATGGTTGGTTTAACATAACTTTGGAGTCTCAAATGGACAGATGACGTGCAATGTTCCTATGTGTAGGAATAACGAATAATCAAATATTGGGTATATAAAGTTATGGACAAAGACCCCAAGGGAGAAAGATCTTTTTGGCTTTGATCCATCCATGGGGCTTTTAATAAATCTTTTTCATCCAGTATCATCTGAGTCATCTCTTCAATTTTCTTCACATCATCAACATCAAATAAACAACAAGATATATGCACAACGCACAAGTGTGTATACAAGTCACATCTTTTAGCTCATCAGCACCATATCTCCAGGCAAATCTGGAGGAGGAAGCTGGAGGAATATGAGTATATTGGTTTGTCCTCCATTCCCCCTTAAGTGCTTGGAGAGCTATGTGGGTGCATTTCTGTAAATCCTTCCTCCTTCTCGTATTTCCTTGAGGGGGAGTTTCATCATGACAGACAGCTGGATGAACAGAAGGATCAATTCTGGAGCTTTGTGCTTCATGTTCCTCCTGAGTTCCTCCTCCGAGTTACTCCATTCCTGGTAAATTAACCTGAATGGAAATAATCAGTGTGTGTTTTAATACTCACAGACAGAGGGAGGAAGTATTGTTTTCCGTCGTTCCTCCTCTTCAGCCGTTCTCCTGCTCAAGACAAGGACGTGCTTATCTGCCGCACTCTGGGAAATTGGTTTCCTCCATCTACAGGTGTTATTTGTTTGTGACTGGCAAAGGGCTCTATCCCAATCACTTAATTTACTTCCACATTTAATGAGAACTTTAGGAGCAGTCATTGGGAATGGACGAGGGAGGAGAGAGAAATATATCTAGAGATACTGAAAAAGAGAAAGGGATGGACCTTCACTTTAGTCTGCCTTAAGGTAAAAGCAAAAAAAAAATATTTCATTTGGATTTCTGTAGCAAATCCTTGCCTCAGCAACAAATAATTTACATTTAAATAGGTACACTGTGCTGTGAAGACAGATTGTCTTAGGGTGGGGATAACGTATTAGTGCACATCTGTCATCAGGCTATATCCAACTTATTTATGAAAAAAAGAAACACATGCATTAATAGAATAGTGAGACAAAAAAGTATGTGAGTTGATTTACAGATGTATGAAACACATCTACATAGAAAGCAGGAGATATCTGGTTTGGTCAGTTTACAACTTATCAGCCTTATAGTTGAACTACAGTGTGTCAGCGTTTTTATTAATGCTACAATGTCCACAAAGATCATGTATTCATATTTCCATGTCAGTGCAAATGCTGGTGCAGGTTTCTGAGTGCAGATGGATGTAAATCCTGTCCCTGCAGCAAATATTGGGGACTTACTTCTGCAAAGCATTATTTACATATCATCATATGCTAATGTGTTTTCTACAGAGAGTGCAGAATCTGAAAAAGAAAGACATTCATTTAAGTTTTTTGGGGGGTTTTTTGACACGGAGACAAATTTTGCAAATTACAGAACCACAAGATAGACCTGAATAGCTTAGCAGCAACACAAGCGAGCTGTCAGATATTTCATTAAAACTTCAATTGACCAATTGTACATTAATTGAAGATTAATATACCAGAAGGAATAGGGGATCATAATCTGCTGGCTCCAAAAAACTCATTTCAGATGTCATTAGTTAAAGACAACTCTTCTTGTTTGTGATTGGGTCCATCTGAAAATCCTTTCATTATTAATTACATAGTAGACCTCAAAAAAGGGGTGTGGTCAGTTTGATTGATGGGTCTGGTCTCCAGTGATTTCACTAACTGACGAGTGAACTCGATCCTCATGAACGCTGGGCTGTGTCCTTGAGTTCAAGGGTCGGACCCGCCTCCTCCTTCCTCCCTTCATATCCACATATGGTCACTTCTGGCTCCAAAAACACTTCGAGCCACAAACCAACAGGTGACACCACAGTGACCTCCATCTCCTAAATACAGCCTCTGTTTAAAACCAAGCTGAAGTCAGTGAATACTGATCAGCCATTCCTACTTTCTATCCACTTGAGAGAGGTAAGTCAGCTAGAGGGGCTCGAGTGCTGTGATGTTTGATGTTATCAAAGCAGATGCCTTAATAATTAGCCCCTGGCTCCTTCTTTATAGCGTGACCCCATCTAACCAGCGGGCACTCCTTGACCAGATCACATGCATCACAGCTCTGGGTGGGTGGTGATTACTGACTAGCAGACCTCTCTGGTTGAAAGAAAATGTAACTTTAATTTGTAGGTAGTATTTTTCATTTCTCTGAACCAATAATATTTTATCTTGCCAGGTTTTAATTGTGAAGGTATAGTTTTGATTCCTGTGTCCTGGCCGTTAGTGCCGCAGTGGTAGACAGGTCGTGTCGAGTTTAACTTCTCTTTACACCTCTGCTGTGCACTTTGGCGACAGAGAGTGACATCTGTCTCGACTACAGATTATTTCAGGCTTGACTTGACAAGGCAGCGGAGAGAATGAAGGACAGTTTATCTGCTTCAGCAGCAGCACTGGTCTTAACTGCTCAGATAACTTCTTGACCTCAACACCACACACACACAAACTCACACGCACAGACACACACACACTTCCATGGCTATCTTTGCGAGGACACTCGTTGACATAATGCAGTCCAGAGCCCTGTACCTTAAACTTTTACACAATGACAACCCAATATCTAACCCTTCACCTGAACCTGAATCTGACCTTAAACCAAAAACCAAGTCTTATCCGTCAATCATCTCTTTGAAAAGTCCCAAAACGTCCTCATTCTGATGTTGAAAACCTGAAGCGGGTCTGCACAAAGATAGTAGTACAAGTACAAACACTCACACACTGTCACACACACACACAATTTCAAAGCTATAATTTGATAGGAATACCCTTGCCACCAGAAAGTTGCAGATAAAGATAACACTCTATCTGATGTTAGAGCAACAAAGACATTCAGCACGAACACACAGAGTGTCCTCCACTGTTGTTATGTTGTTTACAAGGACGACAAACACACCTGAATGATAAATGAAACTCAGAGCAGAGTAAGGGTAGCAAAACATCTCCAACACACAGGGAATGATAGTAGCCATGTGTGTAGCCACAAAATTCAGTGGTTGTTTATTTGGATTTCTGTCATTTATTGTTGATATGTGAAGAATACAATAGAAATTCAGCCTTTGCCACATTGGTAATGTGAGTCTGAAGACACACCACTGTAAAAGCTGCTTTCAATGTAGCTAAAACAATTTAAAGTACTGTTACAGCATTATTGTGTTCAGTCAAACACAGTGGTGACCTCTGAAGTGTGTAATGATCCACATTTAGAGAACTGAAAACAGAATATAAACAACTGATATCTGCTATATTGTTTCTGAATTGGGATAGAGGCACTATCAGACATAAAACCTGCAGTTTTTATGTTTTGATTTTTCAAAATGTTAGCTCAGCTTGAAAGCTTTAAGTTAGCACAAACCATCCATCTGTACTGATGCTGTAGACTGAACGCTGTTGCCCTCTTCTGGTGAAATAGCAAAACCTTCTTAATACAACTATTGCACATTGTTATAGATGGGTGTTTTCTGGGATTTCTAGTCCCATCCTCTGATCTTACCCCAAATTTTACCATTATTGGGTAAGATTCTCTCTTAACACAAGAAACTGTTGCTAACAGACAAACAACTTAGGAAGCACTCAGTGAGCACAACCCTCCACAAAGGTATAATTCAGGCCTGAGCTCCACCAAATTGTCTCAGAGATGTTACCATCCTCCGTGTGTGTGTAGATCTTTAATGAAATCTATTAAGATGTGACAAAGATATGAGATTTACCTAAAGAGTTGAAACATTTTACTGTTTTAACCTTTGTACGTTGTTTCCTTCTTCTTCTTCTTCTTCTTCTTTGGAGCTTATAGACACAGCAGTAGCATTTAGCCGCCCCCACTGGTTGTCTGTCGCTATGGTAAAACATCACCTCCTATAAAAAGAAATTGGGATTTATTGGATTCTTTTTAGGATAGGATCCCATTCTTTGATCTTGCCCAAATGTCATCATTTGTTCCCTGGGTAACACTCTATCTTTTCAAAATAATTCGTCAAGATCTGTTTGTTTCCATAATGTTGCTAACAGATGGACGGACAAACCTCCTTGACAGAGTGAAAAAGTGGGAATGTGAAGTTACCTTTAGTCATTTTAATTCTTACTAAGAGTTTAGGACTTAGCTTTTCACAGTCTTTGTCCCTTTTTGATTGTATGTAACGCACACTGCCTGCATCACTACTGCCACTTTTACTATTACCATCACTGCTGCTATAAATACTAGTTCTCCACATCACTCTGTTAGAGTAAACATGCTCTCTTTCCTTCTCTATTTCTTTCCGCTCAGCTAAAGTAATGACCTCTCCAGCGAGAATCTTTCTCCAGCTCTGTAACGGTTTCATCAGTCCCACTTATTGGAAGGTTATCACCCGCTAGGATGACCTTTAACCTTATTATAAACTACTAGTGGAGTTAAAGCATTTTCAGCAAACAGCTGAACTCTCCGGAGCAGTCCGACCTCACTTCATTTCCTCCGAGCTGCTCAGGCTGCTGTTGCTGTAGGACTCCTCAGACTAACTGATACAGGCAGCCCTGCTGTGGCTCGGATTTGTCTCCTGAATAAAGCTGTTTGACAGTTGATTTAAACAGCCGGTACAGTTCAGCAGCACTGAGGAGAGGAAATGAATCAATGCCTGTATGCTCAAGTAAATGCAAAGTTCACCCTTTGTTATATGTCTCCTTTAAAAGTGGAGAGGTTTCTGTGGTCTTTGTAATTCCTACGCAGATTACAATACCAAATCCCTCACAATGAAAAGACCAAAGCTGGAGATGTATCAAATGCTTTCTGAAAGCTTTCACTGAGTCTTGTTTTGCTGTACCACCGACAAAGCTTCTTGTTTTTAATTTCTTTTTCTTGCCTTTCTCCTGTCAGAAAGGTGGTAAATAATACACAGTGTTAGGCACCTGAATTCCACTGTGAACCCTACACTAAATTAAACTTTAATTAGAGTCGTACTGTGAACATAAACAACAACACCCACACTCGCTCTCCGGCTCACACACTCCTACATCATACGCTGGGTGGTGTGCCGTCAGATGTGGACAGGGTCTGCTGCTGTGATGATAAAGGTCACGCTGGCTGTGTTGTTGGTTCGTTTGTTTGTTTTTTCCAACCTGCCAGGTGAGGCTTGGTGAGGGTTGGATGTGATGCGCACAAAGATGTGAAACAGGGAGAGAGAAACAGAGCATCTACTACTTTATAATCAAACTTGAGCTTCAGTTTATTGGGAATGTTTCGATGGCTGAAACAAGCACTTACAGAAAATTGCATTAAATCGTGATAAAACTGAAGAACTTCTACAGACTTGTACAGGTAGGCCAGCCAGAGGTGAAGGAAGCACCAAACTGTGATATTGTTTTGTGGCTGCAGATGTTTTTTGTTTTTTTTTGTAGGCCGCTGGGATGACAGCTGAGCAGCTACAGCTGTCTTGCAGCTGATGACTTGGCTTAGTCTTCTCTGAGCTGCCCGGTGGGGCGAGCACTGGCCGTGGTGCTGGAATTACCTCAGCACTAAAGCAGGTTTTTAGATCCATGGAACAATAAGATTATCACATGCATTCTATAATATGCAGATCTTCCTGACAAGTATTACATTAGCTGCCAAGTGTAAAGTTTAAAAAAAATGTGAAAACAAACATAATTCCTGAAGGTAATGGTTGTGTTTTTGTTTTGTTTTTTCTTAATCGTCATTCAGAAAGTGCTGTGGCAGGTGTGTGTGTGTGTGTGTGTCTGTGTGTGTTTTTAAACTATTAGACAGAATAAATCACATGACTTAAACAGTCGCAGTGTGAACCATCTGTTGCTTCAATGTTGGCTGTCTTTGTTGGACATGAAGGTCACACTCATCCATGAGAGACGAAGACAGATGAAAGTAGGACGTTGGCAAAAAAAGTGAAATATATTTGATCTGAGTGTGTGTGTAAACGTCAGTGTGTGTGTGTGTGCATATAATTGTCTTCCCCATATTGTGGGGAGATTAATTTGTTGATACAGTCAGTTCATGGGGGACTGCATCCTTTTTGTGAATAATTTATAGTGTATTTGATATTTGCCTGATATTGAAAATTATAATCTGGATTGTGAGCCCCACATATTAAACCAGGTACATGGATTACATTTATTTAGCGCTTTTGACCTTAGCTAGGTCGCAAAGTGATTTAAAAGGCAGCTCATTCACCCATACACACCCCAATAACTTCTTCAGTGGTTCAGTGTCTTGCTCAATTACACTTCAACATGTGGACAGGAGGGGCTGGGGATCAAACCCATGATCTTACAATTTGTAGACCACCTGCTCTACCACCTGAGCCACAGCCACCTGAAGGTAACAAAAAGTTGCAAACTGTTAATTGTAAAATGCTCAGAGATCAGAAATACTGCAGAATTGTGGGAATGTAATCACAGGTTTTTAGAAAGGAACGTGATATGTCCTTGCAGATAGTCTTGTTTTGATCATAATGTAAACTTCAACATTAAAGCCGTTGAGAGGTGAAGTGTCTATATTGATAGTCTTGTGACAATGATACCTGCTGTGGGAAACCAGTCAGATTTGAAGTTGATTTGTGGGAAACTGTCGGATTTGCTTAAGAGCAAGTTCAATTCATGAAGACTCCATCTCTCAGCTCATCTTGCAACTTAAAGCTACTGCTGGCATCTTGGTGCCAGATCCCACAGCACATCATCAGAGGACGAGTGGAGTCCAGGCCTCAATGGGTGGAAGTGTTTTTGCAGCACAAGGGGATCTACACAAGTGGTTTTAATATTGTGGCTCAAAAGGGAACGTTCTCCTTTATTTGTGCAGTTTTTGGAAAGGATCTCTGAGTCGCTGCCAATGTCACACACTTACACAGCTACACAAATACACACACACAATGTCATGTTGCCAGAGGTTACTCAGCTGGCTGGCATAGGAAAAAAAAATAAATAAAAAAAATCACCACCAGACCAACTGACTGGCATTTACAGCCTCTGGTCATAGCCAAGGACAAGGAAAAGCCTGTCACAGGCAGGCAAGGCCAGAATAGGAAGAGTGGGAGAGAGTGGTCACAATCTGACAAACTTTGAACAGATGTGTAGCTGTTTTATCTATCACCTGTATCAGTTCAACATGGCTTAGAAGAGAATTGAAATATAATTTTAAGTTTTGAAATATGAGCTTGAATCTTACATACATACAGTATGTTTCCAGGAATACACTCATATAATAATAATACAATAATAAGCTTTATTTATAGAGCTCAGGAACCAACTCTGGAGGGGTACTGTTTTTTTCCCTCTCAAAATTAAAGATCAAGGAGCAAAGACCCCCTCAATCTTGTGGTCAGCACCAGTGAATAACATTGGCTATCCAAAAATCTGTCCTTGTTGCAACCACCCAGCAGCTGTGGGTCATCCCCTCCCCCCTCCCAAGATCCAATCACTGTAAAGTAGTTGGCAACATTGCACTTATTGGTTGGCAGAGTGCAGTTTAATTGACATGTTGAACCCCACATCACCACTGTGATCCTGTTTACAGCAGCCAGGGAGCATTCACCAGAAGTTAGCCAGAAGCGGTCTTAGCGGTCATTAAATGAGCGACATGAAGTGAAACTATGCGGATGGACAAGGCGATCACTCATGACACTGCCAATAAAGACAAGAACGTCACCACAAATCAGCAGTGACTCTGCCTACGGTACCAGGTGTAGTAGCTGTTGAAGTCCTGAGTGACATCAGTGACCCCCATCAGTCACACTGGTCCAGATGTTTTGATATGGGACTTGTGAAAGGTATGAGTCACTGTTAACTGAAACAAATGTTCTGCTGCAACAGCTGGACTGTATTTCCTGCCATGCATTGTGTGGGACTAGTCATGCATTACGTTTGTTTTATTTTGTTCCAAAATGCAAATGTTACCTACTATTAGTGGTTATAATGTGTCTGTCTGGAACACACAGCATTTTCTTTTGGTAATTATTTGTAATTTGTAGTTTTAACCATTAGTGAGGTGGATGCTACATGTCGTTAACATATCTGAGTTTCCATATGGCTCTTTTCCACTGCATGGAACCAGTACACCTCGACTCAATTTGCCTCGCCTTGGTACCATTTCCTTTACAGAGCATAGTCCCGCCTCCGCATAGCTGGTTGTCAGGTGTAAGAGAAGAAAGAAAGTTGAAGAAATCATCAGATTTCTACAGCTGTGGTGTCATAGAAAGCAGTTTGAAGATTGTTTCATATGAGAAATTACTTGTTTTAACTTCAAATATGTTATTATTTCATCAAGTTAGAGCCTGGTTAAAGATTTCAGCTACAGCACAGGTGTCAAACTTGTGCCATGGAGGGCCGAGACCCAGCTAGATCTCACTGATTAGCCCCTTCCCTCGAATTGAAGGAGGTGCTGATCATTAAAATCACCTGCTTTAGGATCCAGCTGGAAATAAAACCTGCAGGGTCTTGGCCCTCCGTGGCACAAGTTTGACACCCCTGAGCTACAGCTGTTCGCCCGACGAGGCGGTCAGAGCTCAGGGTCCCACTGAGAGAGGGCGGCTGTGGCTCAGGTGGTCACCTGTGAATCGTAAGGTGGTGGGTTCAATCCCCTGCTCCTCCTGTCCACATGTCGAAGTGTCCTTGGGCAAGACACTGAACCCTAAGTTGCTCCCAATGGTGGCTAGCACCTTGCATGGCAGCTCGGTAGCCATTGGTGTATGAGTGCGTGTGAATGGGTGAATGAGTGGCCTTGTAAAGCGCTTTGGGACCTAGCTTAGGTCATGAAAGCGCTATATAAATGTACTCCTCTTACCATTTGATGAAGCTTCTGCAGTAACGATTCTGACCAATAACATTTTAGTACCTGCTAGTACCTGGCCGGTCCTTTTTTTTAGACCCGTAAGTAAGCAGGTACTATAAGTCATACCAGGCACCAAGTTCCAGGTATTTTTTACCAATGGTGTACCAAACTAATCCGAGTGTCATGGATGTGCAAAAAAATTTAAAAAAATCAACCATTTAAATAAATCAAATCAAATGACAGTGAATACACTTCTCTCTAAATCAGTACATCGTGCAGTGTCCCTATTTTCTTACATAAGTGTAGGTCTTCCACTGAGTATACAGTCATTCCCTCTTGAGCTTTTCAGGCAATAATTTTAGAAAACAGACGGATTCAGTGGCTCCACTATAAATAATTTCATGCTGCATTTCTGTTTGGGAACCAGCATCAAGGGAAAAGTGGGTGCAGGGCGGAAAAAGAAACTGTGATCCACTCAGATAACAACCACACAACCCACTTCACTCATTAACGTGGTGACAGCTGTGAAGGGAAATGTGCATGTGGACGTTAATGAGGATTTGATGCAGTTCAAGCATTTCTCCTCATAACATGATTATTATCAACATTCAATAGCTTGTCATTCAAAAATATCAGATGCCATGCCAAATCATGGTGAGAGATTTTTCTCCATTATTAGTGAAAGTTTCAGGTAATGTATCAGAAGATTTTACACAACTGGAAATGTGTGTTTGCCCATTAGCAGTCGCACACTGGGCAAAGCTTTTTTTTTTTTATTTTACGCTTCTGGCTGTATTTTTATTGATTTCTTCAGAATTCCTGCTCAAACAATGTTGTTCGTTAGACTTTCTTTCAAATCAAAGGATCTGAGAAGTGCGCGGATTTGCAGTTTACTACAATAAAGCACCGTCACATCCCAAAAAGTCTAACAAACCTCAGCATTTTTCGGTCAAGCACCAGAGACAACAGCAGCAACACTTCCCTTTTTTTCAGATACACATCAGCTGCACTACAGCGTTAGTCTCTCATCTTCTCGCCAACCTTCTGGAAGGAGCTGAATCGACCTTCCTTATCGCCCAGAGCACAAGAAAAAAAAAAAAAAAAGATAAAGAAAAGAATGAATGAACAGAAACAAGTAAAAATTCAAAATTGATTCTGAGTGAGTTTTTGTTGAACAAAAGCTTCTGAGGAGAAAATGCTCTCTGGGCATAAATATGGTGGTGGAAGTATGGTTTGTACTTGGAGGAAAAAAGAAGGTTGCACGAGGAAGATCAAGTGAGAGGAAGTGAAGGAGAAGTCAAAAAAAGGAAATCAGAAAGAGGAAGGCAAAAAAGGCAAGAAATAAGAAAACAGAGAAAAAGTTTTATTCAGTTTTATTATCATCTCCTTCCTCCTGCAGCAAAACCAAGAACTAGTCAATAATCAGGTGCTGTTATTCTTTCATTTCATCTCACAAATAATGTGCTCACAGACTAACACATGCTACCACTTTCCATATATAGTGATTACCCGTCAACCTGGAAATGTACCATTACCACTTTGCAGCAATAGGTAGTGTTATTTTAAAATTCAAAATCCACTTTCTGGGAACAATAGACACTGAGAACAATACGGTACAGAAAACAATAGAGGACATCACAAATATAGCCCACAGTCATGATGCTTCTTCAGTATTCTTTGGGAATAACTGCATTGTCTTTGCAGGCATTAGCGTTTCACTAAGTGCAGTCAGTCTTATGCCGACTCTTCATTCAGGGTCTGTTTCATCTCTCTAATGCTGCCACCCCGGGGTTCTTTTGGATTACATGTATTTAGAGCTACTCAATGAGCATTTACACTTTAATTCCACCCAGGAGAGCACGGCCTCTATACTTTATCACATATCCAATATGTAGACACTCTGACAGAGAAACTCCATGCATATTCATATAATGGTGTAATAGTTATGGATATTAGGATGGAGAGAAGTGGGCTATGATATAGCAGTAATTAGACTGATGATGGGTTATCACACATTCATGCTCTCCGGCTGGGAAGATGTTCAGATGTCCTGGAGA
>OOFC01018898.1:0-20423 GCA_900323345.1 Pseudochromis fuscus
TAAATATAGTGATTTTTTTTCACAGTTCCAGCTGTTATAATTCATCGTCTATGTGGTTTTCAGGTTGGGGTTTCTCCGTTGGTCCTGGAAATGAGGACAGAGAAGGAAAAATAATGAATATGGAGGTTTTATTTCAACTGTAGTGCATCAGCTGTGTGGTCTGTAGTGATGGTGTTTTCTCTCTGGTCAGCGCTGGGTACCTCGAACACGTTTACTGATTTAATAAGGCGCACACACACAGATCGCTGTTGCTATGGTAAAGGAGGTTAGCTGAGACTGAGTCGCTGTGACAGTGGGAAGAGGCCGTGGCTGGAAGGACACTGTGGAGTGGGTTTTGTCATCTCACCAGTTAAAATGTTCACATCATTAAACTAATACCAACACTGGTCATTTCAAAGGCGTTAGGATCAATCCTGTGTCAATGTGAAGCAGATTCTAATGTAATGAATTAGATCACCTCCTGATGCTTGATTGATTTATTATTGTAGAGCAGGTGGAACAACAGGGAAACACTTCCTCGAGTTCACTCAGGACATGATCAGTAGGTGTGAGGCTTTTGAAGCTTATTGTAGCAGCTGGAGTCAGGCAGAGGTCATGTGACAAAAATAACCACTGCACTGGCGCCGTGTGGGGATCAGTGAGGTCATAGCTGCACACAGGACTCTTCCACCCATCGTTTCAGGATGAAGTAACAGAGTTATTAACACGCTAATGCAACAGTCCCACAGGATAATGATCCATTTTAGTTCAGGTGTTTCAAATTATTTTGTCCAACCTCCTAAAGTTCTCCTGCATCACCAGCAACAGGCATGGCAGACCGACCTGTAGTCGTCGTTTCTTCTGTGGGCTCTGATTGGCTGTCTGAGTCTGTGGGTACAGTGCTCTCCTCAGTGGGCGGGGCATCACCCGGCTGTGCCTCTTCTGGACTTCCTGTATTTGAAAAAACAAAAGCATGTTTTTAAAATTCTTTCCTCAGAGTCACAAGAGAAGAACAAGTGTTACATGTGTGTTGTAGAGTGACCCACCACCACTCTTCGAGTCCGTGCTCTCCTCTGTGGGAGGGATGACTTTTTCCTCGGCTGTGTCCCCCTTGCTGCTTTTATCCGAGCTTGTGTTGTTCTTGGCTTTGGCTTTAGCCTTGGGCTTGGCAAACTTAGCCTTGTTGAGCAAGTAGTTGACCTCCCGATCCAGCAGAGACAGCTTGGACTCGATGTCTTTGGACAGCAGGATCGGCCGCTCTTTGGGAGAGCGTTTGTCCTGCTCTGCTACCGTCTCGTTCTTCCACGTCTGAAACAGAAAACAAGCGAGGCTCAGAAAAGATACAAAACCTGTGTGACAACAGTTTTAAAATGTTGCATCTCAGCTTGGAGATTACAAATAACCAAGTCTGGATTACAGTCAGCAGATACAGGGTTTAGGAGACGTGTGCAGTTACAAGGCAAGAAGGAGCTAAAGAAAAGTGTTGAGATGCAAGATGGGAAATGTAGCATGTCATCATTTTGAAATTTGAAATCATATTCAAAACTGTATATAGAAATGAATGACGCAACCCGTTCTGAAAAATTAGGCTAATGTGGAGGTGCAAAACAGTGCAATACCCCTCATGGCCACTAGATTTTTCCCATAAGTCATTCTGATATCATTAGCTGAAGTCAACTCTTCTCAGTGATCTGGTGCCAATCTGAAAATCATTTCATTAAGAAGATATTAGGTTTCAAAAGGAGGAAGATTTAGAGGTGTGGTTAGTTTGATTGACAGCTCTGGTCTCCAGTGATTTACAGGTGGATTAGAAGCTCATTTGGCAGTGAACTCCAGTCTCACACACACTGAAGAGCGACTTCAGGTTCAAGGGTCAGACCCGCCTCCTCACTCCTCCCTTCATATCCAAATATGGTCACTTCCAGCTCCCAAAAACCAACATGGTGGCTTCAAAACACAGGTCCACAAACCAACAATTCTACTACTAATTAACAGTCATAAGAAAAGAAAAGAAGTGCTGATCCTCCAACGTACTGAGTGAGAACATCATCCACCACCTACCGTTGTTTCATTGATGACTTTTTCCAACATATTCAGCTCCACCTCAGTAAAGATCTGATCATCCTCTGGAATCAGTCTGGCGCTCCTGTGAAAGAAAAATAACACAGTCAACACAAAGCTAGCAGTCCAGCACATCTTCACTTCTGTTGCCTTCCTTTTCCAGCCCTCACCTCAAGAAGAAGCTGGAGGTGTTCAGTAAGCTCTCCAGGGCAGCCAGGCGATCCGGCCACTTGCGTCGCTCCTCCACCCTGAAAAACATGTCCTTGCAGAGGCTTTTCAGCTGGGACAGCTTCTCTCTCAGCTGCTTGGTGGTGGCGGCGTAGCCCTCCTCGTCCATCCACTCCGACGCCTCGCTCAGCTTGCCTGAGATCTGCTCCTTCTCCTCCTCGGTCACCACATGCTGGTAATCATCCTGGTACAGCTTGTCCTGGAGAAAACAAAGACAGTGGGTTTTAGGAGGAGACACAGGGAATATAGTGTCCCACCTGCTCGGGTAAGACGTCAACAGGACTCGAGCTGCTTACCTGCGTCTCAAAGATAAAAGCTTCCAGACTGTTCAGTGTTTTTTCTCTTTCTTGTTTGGCCAGATCTCTGTTTGTCAAATCCTGCAGCCTGGAAAGACACAACAGACTCGCTTTAGCCGAGAAAACCAGAACCAGACAAGACGAGCGGTGACAAGAATTTAAAATAGTTGGCGTACTTCTTTTTGGAGGAGGTGAGGTCGTCTACAGTGGGGTCCAGGATGTCGTGGATGACCAGTTCCACCGTGATGTCTTCAGAGATCTTGCTCTTCTTCTGAGGTTTGGTCTTCTTCTCTGCATCCTTCTCAGCCTCTGTGCCTCCAGATTTCTCTCCGTCCTTCTCCTCCTTCACCAACAGAGACACAAACATGTTCAGTATCAAGTCTTCTCTTCTCTGTTAAATAATGTGTTTTGTTAAGTTCAATCTAAAACTCCAGCCTCCATTAACTTGCATGTAGCAGATCTTACCTTGGCCTCAGTCTTGCTGCCGGTCTCCTCCGTCTTCTCCTGGCTTTTCTCTTCACCTGCACTCTTCTCTGAATCATCCTGCTTCTCCTTGGCTGCTTCATCCTTCTGAGCTTCCTCCTTGCCTTCGTCCTCATCCTTGCCTTCCTTTCCAGACTCTGGAGGTACTTCCTCCTCGTCCTGGACAAGGAAAATCAACAATATTAGCTGCAATCTCCAGGTCAGGCATGCATTCTCAAAACTGACACTTTAGTTTCTTCAGTTATTTGTGAAAGGAGTTTATCTGAAGTGTTGAATCTATAACTGTACAGGCTCTGGTGTTGGTGCAGTTACCTGGACAGGTTCAGTTATATTTGGAGCAGGTTCTGAGGATCCGCCTCCAAACAAGGTGGAAATTGTGTTACCCAGCTCTGAAACACAGTGAATTGTTGGCTCAGTGAAGTAATGCTGATTCATATGTGCTATTATACAGGTTGTAGCACTGTATGACAGAAAGAGAATTGTCATTTATTGGATTTCCTGCTTCAACCACAGATTTATTTTTTGCAAATTTCAACCCATTAACATGTATATTTCTAAGACACCAGTGCAAAGCTACTTGGCAATAAACCTCATGCTGACTCTGACAACGGTTCATTTGTCCACAACGATATTCGATCGTGATTGTTTTGTTGTGTTTGCAACACTTACTAGTTAAAGTTGACTCCTCTTCTTTCTCCTCCACGATGGTTTCAAACACAGACTCCACCTGTGGATGAAAATTACAACAATGAAAACATATGAACATGAACCACAGTCGATCTGCATGTATCCAAAGGAGGTTGTGCAGGTTTTTATGTGATTAGAGACCCATAAATCCTCAGAGGTTTGTTTTTCTTATTTATTAATCTGTTTTGAACTAAGCACATTTTCCTCAAGTGATTTTGGCTGTGATCTCAATAAGCCTCACTGACCACCACTGAATGAAATAATTCAGTTTCAGCTGCAGGAAGAGACACTAGTTAAACAGATGGTGAGTGCTGTTGTTATATCAGCTGTGGATACCAGAAGGTTTTATCTCAGACATATTTTTTCCTCATCGTGCTTTGATGGTGCGATGACTCGGTTGAGTTGAACTGACCCGATCCAGCAGGAGCACTCCACTTTCGTCCATGTTGAAATGTGCTTTGATTCCCTTGGACTCGGCGTCTGCGTGCTTCTGGAAGCTGCTGCCCACCCCGGACAGCTTGACCGTGGTGAGGTTCTGAGAGCCGAACACACTGCAACACACAAGCAGGGAGGACAGGACTTACACTCTGCTACAATGACACAATGAAGGATGACAGAACAGGAAGTGAGTTTTTAAACGCTGTTGAAATGATCCCATTCAGAAGGAGAAAGCACTGAAGCTGACCTGAGCTCGTCCTGACTCAGGAAGCTGAGGTCGCCGTAGTTGATGTAGAAAGAGAAGTCGTCGTTATAGCGATTGAACGTGATGACCTTGCGCTGGGGGTAGGGCGCCATCCTCTGGAAAAGGATGCGTTTGTTGTGTTTCAGGGTTTTGATCCCTTCCTCCTCCATCTCCCGGGTGAACTCCACCTAACAGAGGGAAGCATCAAGTCAGTGCATGATTAGGATTTATTTTTATAATACATCTTTCAACAGGGAACCATGACAGCATCCTATTTTCACTTTTAGTCACCTTTCAAAATGATTGATGAGCACCAGTTTCCCCACCTTTAAGGTTTAATATAGTTTATCTATCATCAAAGCTGTGAGGAAACTGCAGTTATTGCCATTTAAATTCATCCTCCTTAGCATCGATGATCTGCACTGACCTGAATGGGGAAGATAGCTGCGTCTCGGACCAGGAACGGTTTGACCTTGAAGGCCTTGCTGAGGGCAGCCGCCTGGTACACGGCGCCCATCGCTGCTGCCTCATCTGCATTGATGTTTTTCCCCAGCTCCTCTCTGCACGGACAGAAACCCACAAAATTACAACTCCAGGTAAAAGCAGTTTTCTCAAATTAGCAAAAAAAAAACAAAAAAAAAAAAAACAAAGTGGCATCAGGTTATTGAACTATGTCGTTGGTAATTTACATTGTTGAAAATGAAAGTTGTTGAAATGAGTGAAACCTCTTGCTGGTTGACACTTACTTTCCCACAGCTTTGAGCAGCACTTCCTGAACTTTGGGCACACGGGTGGAGCCACCGACTAAAATCACCTGCTCGATTTCACCCTGTTAAACAAGAAAACTCAAATTCACTGATTTACAATCACTGTTCATTACTTCAAAAATGAAACTGATGATTCCTTTTAGGCACAAACTCTGTCTGTGTGTGTGTGTGTGTGTGTGTGTGTGTGTGTGTGTGTGTCTGTGTGTCTGTGTGTGTGAGAGTGAATTTAGAAAAAAAAATGGGCTTTTGATCACCTTTGTTTTTCAATTTGTGCCATTTCCTTCACAATCAGTCATGTTATATTTCATCATTTTGTCATATGCTAACAATGTTGATATATATTTCTGAACACTTTATAATAAAACAACCTATATTATCAAAGCATGATGCAAAGGATCAAAGGGAAAAAGAAATCTTGACAAAATATCTACTTTTTATATCACCCTCATTTTACTTTCAGTGCCTGAAACGTGTACAGTTGTGTATATGCTGGGTTTATTTCATGTCTGAAGGGGAAACCTCGATAAGACGCGTAGAGGCATGCGGTGGGAATACTGACCAGCTGCATTTCTGCGACGGCGAGGGCGTCCTGCACCGGGTGGGGCACTCTTTCAAAGAGATCAGCACACAGCTCTTCAAACTGAGCCCTGGTCACCTTGGCTTTGAAGTCAATGTCATCCATCAAACCTTCAACCTGAGGGGAGAAAAAAACAACTCCTCACTGCAATGCTACTGAATCCAGATCCTACAGTGATGTGAACAGGTGTCTGTGTCACTGGTGTAACCTCTAAACTGCAGATGGTTCATCACCTCAGCTTCAGCTCAGGACGACCTGAGTGCTGAGGTTTCACGTCTCTGCACTCACCTGCGCCATGAAGTCCACGTTTGCACTCAGCACAGTCTTGAGCCTCTGAGCCTCTTTGAGGAGCTTGGCCATGGCCCGGTGGTTCTCTCTCACGTCCTTCTTGCTCTTCTTCTGCTCGTTGAACAGTTTGGCGAGGTGGTCCCGGAGTCGCAGGTCCATCTCAAAGCCGCCCAGCCCGCGATCAAACCTGGAGACAGAACACAACTTAGTCTTTGTTGTGTGGATACTGAGGAGATGATCCTCAGTCAGTGAATTACAGTTGAACAGAAAGCAGTAAGTGTTTACTATCTTTTCTATTCAGACACTTCAGGATAAACAGACACCCAGAAGAACCATCTCTAATCCTTTAACTGTGGACATGAAGAGCTGTAATGGATCAGGCAGGATGAGGCATGTCTATCACAAACTGATAATTATTCATTTACAATCACCTGCATTTATAAGAGCAACAGGCCAGTTGAACTGAGGTGACTGTACCACACTAATCCTGGTGCATGTTGGCTGCATCCACAGTATGTAGCCATATTTTCTCCTGGACCAATGGTCATAAAGACAGATTAATGAATTAACCTGTGATCTTTGGACTTAAATCTCTAAGTGCTTTTAACTCAGGTCATAGTCTGTGAGGTTATCTGGCTTCAATGAGTCTAACATCAGGCGTCCTGGATAAGAAGTATCACGAAGCAGAAGGCACAGGGTGAAGCTGTTGATTTACTGACTGATAATGAAGCAACTTATAGTGTAATTTACCCAAAAAGTTACAATCAACATCAAGCTAAATTAATCTGTTACGGTCGATTTATGTAATTTTATGATTGTTTGAAAATTATAAACTGTGCTAGCCCCTAGATGTTTTTGTGTTTGTTTTGCAGTGTATGGAAAATAAATTTGGCTCAGAATACACATCACGCTGCACCACTTAAGTTGTCTCTGTCAGGATCCTGGAGGAATAATGTGCAGTGATCTGATTGGTCAGTAGTTCCAAAGCAAGTTAAATGAACATCATACATTTCCATAGTGATGTATCCCAATCTGATAAGTAGGTGGTGTAGCCAAACGAGAGCTCAATGACACACTAATCTCTTGTTGTGGTACAGGATATAATCATCCTCCACGGACAGAAGTAAAGAAACACAATGAAGCATCCACTACAGATTTACCACAAACAAACAGAGAGTGCAGCAGAAACAGCCACATGCTCAACAACTGTATCACATTGTAGTTGTGGGGTTATACTGTACATCATTTCACCTCAGAGTGATATCACAGTTTACCGTCACATGAAGTGTGACTGGATGTGAATGTAAATAACAACCCTGTTCATGAGAACAGTCACTGCTTCACTGCTATTCAGACAGCACTGCCTAATGAGGCTCGGTCAGAGCAGTGCAGCACTGAATGTGTGGATGTCGGTGTGACTCCTGGGAGGCAGCAGTCCTGCTTAGTGTACTGTCAGCTGGAGGGTGAGATCTCTGCTGCATGTGCCGTGTGGTCTGTTTGTGGGTTTGTTTTCCTGTTTCAGACAGGAGAGCTCATTTCATCTAATCTCACAACTCTCACTCTTCTCACCACATGTGAACAGCTCACTAAATATTTTAATCTAGAAGTTCTTAAATGAGACTAATGTGTCTCCAAAATAAGATTTAAACTGTTTCTGCCACACTGTTGATGAGTCTGTTAGAAAACCTCTGTGGCTAAAGTTTATTTTATTATTTCTATTACCGTATTTTCCGGACTATAAGCCGCTAGTTTTTTCTGACGCTTTGAACTTAAACACCAGTGTGGCTCATATATCGGTGGCACGAAGCTCGTTGGCTTTTTACAAGCTAGCAAGTTCCGTGCCGCCGATACATTTAGCGTCGTCACATCAGACCTGTTCAGAGCGGACCACTAGAAAATGTTCGAATAAATTCAATAGCGGCTTATAGACAGGTGGGCTCAATAGTCTGGAAAATACGGTACATTATTCTTTATTGATTTTATTGGCCTGCTTGTCAAAATGGGATCTTTAATTTCAGAGGAGATGCCACTAGTCATTATCTCCTGAGCTAATGAACAAAACTATGATAATAGTACATAGTAATAGTTATGATCTATATTTTCCATGTGGTTGTTAAATTAACACACTTCAAATCTCACCCTGTTTCTACATATGTCACAGCCCACAGGTCTAACAGTGAGAGGCTGCCATCTCCACACCATTAGACAGAAGCAGTGTTCTCAGTCACTCTGTCACTTCAGGGAGCGATGGACTCACCCGACACCTCGGATCTGTAACTGTGGCTGGGTGCCAGCTTCCTTGGTTTTGACGGTCTGATAGGTGACGATGGTGGCCGTCGTGCTGCCGGAGCCCATATCGTAAAACATCACATTCTGAAAGGGAACAAGGTCAGAGGCTTTTGAGTAGTTTGTCTTCACTAGTCAGTGGAGCCTCCATACAGTTACATTCATGTCAATGTTACCCCAAATAACTCTACTTTACACTCTAAGCAGAATCAAATATCAGCTTCTGACTGAGGTCTACTCCAGTAAATGATTATCAGATTATTCTAAGGATGAAGCTTGTGATAATATACATTATTCTTGTTTGAATGAACTAAAACAATGTGTTAGTCTGTCTCTCAACACTTTCTGACTTCTTTACTACAACTGTAGCTGCACATCAATTTCTTATTACTGAAGATGTCAATGGAAAGAAACACCACTACAAAGATTAACTTATTTTTAAAGGCTTCAAAACTGAGTGAAGCAGCTCGACACTGGGTTATAGGAAACAATACTCAGAAAATAATAAAAAAAAAAGGAAATAGTGCACCTATTCAGGACTATTTTTAACAGCGGATGAATCCACATTTGGTGCTCTGAGTATTTTTCAAACAGCAGGACAAAGTATAGGACTGAATCAAAATAAACTGCCGGGTGTGTATTCATACAACCAGTTCTTCAACAGCCGTATTTGGAGGCCTAGCTGAATATTCACCTTAGCTGTGTTGTCAATATCTTTCCTCCTGAAGACCCCGTAGTTCAAGGCCACGGCTGTGTTGTCGTTGATGAGCTGAAGGACCTTTAGTCCAGCCATCTGTGCAGCCTGCAGGACGGCCCTGCGCTCTGCCTGGTTGAAGAAGGCTGGGACGGTGATCACAGCGTCCTTAATCGGTTGCTCTGTGAAGTGGAGACATTATTAGGACAAAAAACATGTGCTGGATGTATTCAAACGTGTCAAACAATGATGCATCTTCTCAGAGACTGACCTGCAAAGTCCTGAGCCAGTGCACAAGAATAATTGAGCATCATCCCGAGCAGCTCCTCAGGTGTGTACTGCATTTCTCTGGTAGGAAAAAAAAAAAAAAAGAAATCAGATGTGCCAGAGTAGAATAGTGCTGTGTTTCTATCTTATAACTGATTGATGATATTTCTGCAGGGGATACACTGGAACTGATGTTTCCATGACAACTGATATAGCTCCTCTAACAGATACAGTACTGTATCATCTGTTAGGTTATGAACGCATGTACTTGATTATTGGTCACGAAAAACGTTTTATGTGAAGACTAAATTTGAAGCCAGCCATTCTTGTGAGGTCAAACTATTTAAAACAATCAATAACACAAATCTGACAGAATATTCCACGTATGCATATGTTGCATTAAGGGAAACAGAACAAGTGTCAGGAGGTATAGAAAGACACTCACTCAGAGTTTTTAAAGTAAACCGTGCCCCTCACTGAGTCCTCCTGCAGCTGGTGCTCAGGGAAACGCTTCTGGTAGAGCTCCACCTGGAGGTTGCCTTGTTTTTTACCCAGTAAGCTTTGGAGGTGTCTGTAAACAGTCTTGGGGTTCTTCACAGACTGCAATGTTGCACACAACATAAGACCATTAACAGCAGAAGAAAAGAAAAATATATATATGTGAATTACTTGAGGTTATTTTATTGTTTGGAATATGGATGAAATGTGCAATTGAGATTCCTCAGATATTCTATTCAAATCCATTCAGGAAATTTGAGAAGCGGTCATACCACTCCCAGTGCACTGTCTCCAAACAGTCTCTCACTCTCCTTCAGACATACGGCCATGGGTGTTTTCCTCCTCGATTCCCTGAGGAAAACAGACAACAAACGTAATAACAAAGGTTTAACTTACAAGCTCTTAAAGTAAATAGAGAACATCTGAGTGGGCATTTCCCTCAGGTGTGTACTCACTTGTTGAGAACGATCTCCATTGGCACCCCAGGTTTTACTATTGCCATTTTCATCCACTCACTACCCAAGTCCACTGACATGACAGCTACCGTCACTGCAAACACAAGAGTTACATAAAGACGCTGAGGCCAACAGGTAGCATTATTGATTACTCTGTGGTACAGTACAGCTGCATTATTGATCCCGCTTATCTATTTCCAAACACTGACCAATAATAGCTGCATGTATTCATCAGAGAGACCATTTTAGAAAAATGTGAGAGAGCTGAACAGTCAGTCAGTCTATACTAGGTAAAACTGTGGTGCGCACCACAACAACTAGTGCTCTATATTTAATACTATGCATGCTCATGGATCGCATTACCTGTGTGAGAAGGCAACATTGCCAGAACAAGGCAGAAAAGAGACACCAGCATCAGCCTACTGCCTCCCATGATGAACTGTAAAGAAAACATATACGTGAAAACAAAATAATCAACTGAATTTACAGGTCCCTATGTGTCCAAACTTTAACATTCAAATGATCCCCTGCCCATCTTTGTCCATCCACCTGCACTGTATTGATGCATTGTGTCCAGATGATGTCTTGAAACGACAAACCTGATTCCTGGTTTTGTTCCTTGATACTCCACAAGTAGAAACAGGGAGAGGCATATCAAGGATATGCAAAGCATTTAATGTACCTGAACCCACCCACACAGGTGTAGACTGTTTCCAAACACGTGGCATCAAAAACCCATTGTCAAGCTTTGATGTTGGCTAAAGCTTTATCATCTACCACTGTACACTCAGAGGAGGGGTTTAAGTTTTGATGGTGCATATGCATCTTGTGGACAGATGTCCAGATTCAGATGGAGCAGGTCTACATCAAACACCAGAACACTGTTTGTGGTTGAAGGAGAAATCAACCTGCACAGAAACTTCTAGCCCCCCGTGAGGCTGTGACGCAAGAGTGCAAAATGGATGGACAAGGCAAACCATTATTACCCAATTTTATTCCTATTCTTATTATATCTCATATAAATGTTAGTCTTTTAGCTCCTAGAAGTCACAAGCATGTACCGGCTACACGTTAAACAAGTTCCGGGTGTGTATTATAAAGCTAAGTTGTAACAACAGTTCCTGGTTAGCACAGCAACAATGACCAGCTCCACTCTAACACATCTGGACATGTGTGTAGCTTCCCAAGCGTTGTTAACCTGGAGCAGAGAGCACTAAACACAAGTTGACAGCTACTGTTAGCTAGCTTACTGTCTGACAACCATCCTGTGAAAGCATGATTGACACACTGTGCTGAGGCAGGAACTTACCTTTCCTCGAGCCGGCTCAAATGAAGCGGTGTAGGGGGGGAGCTCCCGGCAGGGTGTGCTTCTCCGGGCCGAGGTGTGGGGGTGAGTATTCCCGGTGTCGCCTGGATTCGGAGCTTCTTTGTTGTCACACTTGGTAGTTTTACTTCCCCTTATCACCGGCTCGCTCTCAGCAGTCGGGCCCGGAACGCGGCGTCACCTCATTGGATCCACTGAAGCCGCTACTGGGAGGAAAATTGTGGTCAAGTTAACTACAACTAAACATACTGTTTCCGGTTAGCTTACGGTTCTATCATAGCGTAAAGGCACCGCTAACAGCTGGAAATTGTTACTTATCACGGGATATTAGACTTTAAATAATACCATGCTGTAACTGGATACTGAGGTTGCTTAGAACACACAATAAAAAAGTTATTAAACGGATACCGTGCGTAATTGTCAAAATCAGAACGATACATACTTTTGTTATGAAGGGAAGACCTACTTATTTCCGGTAAAAACTACCGCCACCATGACGCCTGGTGCAACAGCCAGCAATGACCCTCAGACCCAGAGCCCGCCCATTTTGGTCCACGCACTGCCCTGTGATTGGTCCACGTGCGGTGAGTGACGCCGAAGAACGATTTCTGGCTCCGTCCAATTGGTCCACGTCCAGATAGTGGGAGTAAACCAGATGACGACATTTTCCCCTAAGGTCTGAGCACACCACATGCCCCCTTTGCAATTAATTGATTCAGTTAATTGATTTTCCCTCTTTAGTTTATAAAAGCTATATGTTGTTCAGTGTTATACACACAATAAATCCAGTGTGTTAATATGTCTCTAACATTATAAAGCTTTCATCTGACCTGTGTGCAGGTCGAAACCTAAACATTTGTATTAAATATATGTAGATATTTGTAAACATCGCATGTAAAATAATCATACAGTAACGACAATATTTGTTACATATTATAACACTGTTGGCACTTCGTTAATATTTAATACATTACAATTATAGCTCTGTCTTTTATTTTTATGTTTACAGGCGTGAGTGTATGCGTATCTGTATGAATATGTTTGTCTGAATGTTGCTACTGTAAAACCCTAATTTCCTTTTGGGGATTAATAAAGTGTGATCTTATATGAGAGTTTATGTGGAGTGTTTAAAAAAAACTTAAAAACCTTAAAAGTCTGGAGAAAATATTGCATCAAGAAAATACACCAAATGTCTTGATTCACAATTTTAATCCTCAACTTAGAGTGTCAGACATAATTTCATTAATGACAGACGGTTGAGCTGTTTGTGCAACACTGAATACACGCAAACACACAGAAGCAAAAATCCTCCTGGGTGTGATTAAGCGAGGGTTTTAAGACATTTACATTTACACAGTCCCCAGTGAGACAAATTGTAACACAATTTAGCCAAAAAAGGTCCATCACAGTCACTAAAAGCAGGCAGCTGTATTTGCTGATAAATAAAGTGGCATCTCGTGCAGCGAAGCGTGTGGATGAGAGGCCGCACTGATGTCGAGCTGCTGGACACAGTGTTCCTGCTCAGGTAGGGTCAGACCATTATCACATGCCGAGGGGCTCTAGCTGTTTCTCTTGGTGTGGATGAGGAGGTCTCTCTGCAGGTTGACTTCTAGGCTCCCTACAGTTTTGCTGCCAGGTGGGTCGGTGACCAGAGTCAGTTTGTTAAACACTCCTCGACCAAAGTAGTCGGCCACGACTGAGAAACCATCGTTGGAGCTGCGCAACTGAAAACCAAAGAAAAGACAGAACAAGGTGGATTCATTGAAATTTTATTGCAAACTTCACTGCAGATTGTCAGATCAGATTGAGATACTGTTACCTGTCTGTTGAAGTGGTCGTGCAGGTCCCGCTTCTGGTCCTGCGCGCGCAGCATGTCCATGACTTTGCGGTTCTCTGGGGTGCAGGTGGGGCACTCGGACTCGCTCTCGGCGTAGCTTTCGAAGCAGTGTTGGTGGAAGGAGTGGCTGCACAGGAAGTGGACGGACGGCAGCTCCAGCGGGCTGTTGCACATGTTACACTTGGTCTTCTGGAATATCTTGGCACTGTGTGGCAAGATCACATATCAGTAAACCTGTGACTTCTCCAGGTTTCACCAGCGGTTAGAGATTGGTGGTGATTATTTAATCCATAGCTCTTAGTTTCTAGTAAGATCCCATCCTTCATGTGACCCACCTGGTTTTGAGCTCCTGTATTTCTGAGCGGAGGTGAGCTGTTTCCTCTCGGTACTGGCGGATTTTGCGTTCGTCGTCTTCTATCTGCTGACTCTCCCTCTGCAGCTTGTTGATGAGGTAGTCCTTGATGACGGAGAGGGTCGCCGTCGAGTTGTGGGCCAGTGTCTGCACCACTACAGATGCACGTAAAAATTAAAAAGGCATGCAAACTCTTTTCAAACTATTAATGCAAAGATATCTCAGTGCTCTCAGAGAAACAAGCATGCACAAAGTAGGAAATAAACTTCCAGCTCCTCACCAAGTAACGGAGGCATCAGGTTGTTTTGATCGATGTGTTGTAGGACCTCACTGATGTAGGCCTTGCAGTCCTCTTCCTTTCTGGCAAAGTATCCCAGTGCCTGCTCCCAGAGGCACCCTTCCTGGTCCCCATAACGTTTGCAGGCCTCTACCACTTTCCCATACTCCTCATTCTGCATGTGGTAGTGCATAATCTGCTGGTATCTGCACATGGATGGAAATCATACCCCATTTATAAAAGATTATGTAATTAAAATACACTCAGCTCACTTTAACATTACCATGTGAGCACCTGCTTAATTATGTCATTATCCAGTCAGCCAATCATGTGCAGTGCAAAACCTGTTGTAGAGGCAATAGGGAAAAACTGTCTCTAGAGTTTAGTCAGAATGATGGTAAAAACATAAGCCACCCAGACAGCAGCAGCTTCTTGATGAGAGAGGTTAGAGGAGAACAGAAAGTCTACACTAACCCTGATAACTTCTCCTTACAGCTCTGCTGAGCCATGTAACACTTCATAATGAAATACAAGTTCAACCTTGAGGTGGACGGGCTACAACATCCTCCACTCCTGTCAGCAAATAAAATGAAATGCGAGGCTGCGGTGGACACAGTCTCATCAAAACCGGACAGCAGAAGACAGAAAAACAGTGTGGTTTTATAAATCTTCATTTCTGCTGAGGCTGCAGATGGTGGGCTCACATTTTGGTGTAACAGCCTGGATCTGTGCACCCAACCTGCCCTTCTGTCAACAGTCCCAGCTGCTGCTGCTGTAATAATGTGGAGGATGTTGCAGACTTGTCATTCACTTTCCACTGCCGCAGTGAGTAATGAGTCGTTATGTTACAGTGTGTTTCCTTATCACATCAACTGGCTTCATACAAAATGAGAGTTTGTTTAGTCACCCTCACTTACAGTTTGCCCTTCTCATAAAGGTAGAGGACACCTTCTTTGAAGTTGTGCATCTGGCAGAGAACCAGGGCCTTATCGAACACAGTGTTGTCGCTCCTCAGCAGTGACACAGCCTCCCCCTGCAGGACCTTTTTTCTCTGTCAAACATACACATGAGAAAAAATAGTGAGAAGGATTCTTCCTTGTTAAAAAAGTTCTTGAAAATCTTTCTAAGTTTCTGGAATGACATCACCATACCATCTCATAAAGTGATTGTGGTGGCAGTCATAACTGGTGTACATGCTCTGCACTGACCTGCGGGTCTTGTTCATGTGCCCAGTCCTGCAGCCGCAGCTCCAGCAGAGTGTCATACACACCCTGTGGAGACCGGGGGTCCACCTCGATCATGTGCTCCAGGAAGGCTTTCAGCTCCCGAGGGTTATTGGCAAAAATTGGGATGAACTCCTCGGAGTTGGCCTTGAACCACAATAAATATGAACAGTCATCGAGGAGAATATTTCTCAAAGATCTGATATATAAAGAATCCTTTTTAAATACTAAAGGAAAACATCAGTGCTGCTTGCCGACCTTATTGACCCGACTCCTGTCCAGGCTCTCTTTTTCAGCACCGTCTCCACTGGGTTGGTAGTTGGTGCATAAGCCCTTCAGCAGCAGCGTGGTGCCTTCAGGAACGTGGTGCATCAGCGTCTTGCCGTAACGCTTCATGTTGCTTTCAGCTTGTTCAAAAGGAAGACGCCCGATGTAACGTAGCCCTTCCTGATAGTTCTGAGTTTTGGAAGGGAAACAAGATAAGTTAGTAATTGCTGACAAAATCATGCTGTGAGTGACTGAGGTTGAGCTAATATCTGTATTTGTTTACTGTGCAAAAACTGGGTGGTGGTCTCTCAGGGAAGTTAAAAGAAATTCTCTAAACTTTTTCAATTTTGCAGTCAAATAATCCTCAGACACATTATATCCACTGTCAGGTGAAGGGAGTAACAGTAATTATCTCATGACAATGGCACCTCATAAAGAGAGGGGTACATTAGGCATCAAATGAATAGTCAGTCAAAGAAAGGTGGCAGAATACACAGCTTGCTAATGTCTTTATTCCAGTTTGAACAACTAATCTGTTTAAAGACTTACTGAGAATGAACCTTGCTAAATGACTTAACACAAACATGTGTTTGCTTTTGTGCTTTTACTGTGTTTATCTACATAATGGCACATCACAATAAGTCTTGGTCACCTGGCTACAAGGATTTCTCATTCACACTGAACAACAATCACCCAAGGATAATGAGACAAAAACTAAAGTTATAAGTAATTTATTTTGTTATTCTTTTATTTATGACTCAAAAGAAAGTAAATGTAGGAGATGGTGACAGGATTTATTTATTTATTTCAATTTTTCCCTAAACATGTATGTTATTATTGTGTGTGTGGGAGCAACTAAATGATGAAGTGAGGACTACATTTCAGCTCGTCAGAGGCTGAGGAACGTGCAAGGACAAACAGGGTCATTCTCAGCAGCCCCAACAGATGATATAATTTGTCTAATAAAGGTTTGTACATCAAACGTTTTTACCTTGAGGTCCTCCAGCTGGATCTTCAGGTACCACTCATGGTGCATGTGCTTCTCAGCCAAGAAGACAGCATGGCTGTGGTAGCCAGCCTGCCGAAGAACCTTGATGGCAATCTCAACATCAAAGTGGACTTCACTTTCACTGCTCTGTTGAAACACAGTGCAGGAAAACAATGTATTATATGAAAGCCACTTAACAATGTCAGCAGTCAGACTGTCTGTGCTTTTTGTCACCAGTCAGTCACCTTAATGAACTCCTCCAGCTTGGAGCTGTCCTTCAGCTTGGTGTAACAGTTGAGCAGCAGTGTGGTGTGGTCTGCGTTGGCCAGTGACTGCCTGTGCAGGGCTTGCAGATAAGCTGTCAGATTGTGGATCCTTTGCGCATCCAGGAATTTCCTGATGACATATGATGGCTCGAGTTTCCCGATGGTGCTGTGGGAAAATGTAGTGATGTTTCATGCATGGGTGAACTGATCAGCAATGCAGTGTCTGCAAGCTGCACAACTACAGAGTGAAGCCAAAATTACAGGGACCACAACAAGGTGTAACAGTAATTGCTAAAAGATTTGTCAAATAAAGAACATATTTTACTCCATTCTCAGACAATAACAACAGCTTCTACCCTAATAAATAACTAATGATGCAATTACCGAATATACTGCTGAATGGCGCCATCATGGTCTCCCTTAAGGTACAGGTGATCACCGTACTGTCTGAAGATCTCTGATAGTCCGTCACTGTCCAGGTGCTGGCTCTTAGCCAGGTTTATGGCCATCACAAACAGGTTCTTCTTAAACAGCATCTTAAAAGACAAACAGGGAGTTGACAACACTGCTGCTGGATTCACAGTGATGTTAGTTCATTATCAGAGATTCGATCCTAAATCACCACTGTTTGTGAATCACCACAGTCTGAACTCACCTCCAGTTTGGTCTGTGTGTCTTTCTCCTGCAGAACAAACAATTTTCCATCTCTGGTCAGGATGTAGAAGGAGCCCCACTCTGCCACCACGTCAATGACGTCATCAAAAGAGGCACTGTAGGCGATGAACTTGTTGTCCAAGTCATAGATGGTCAAAAGCTGTTTTTCTGATGGAGAGCTCTCCCTGCCACCAAACCCTGACCTGAGTTCAAAATGAACACCGTCAACAGTCTCAAAGGAAACTTCTGGAAGCTGATTGCTGAGTGCTGGTCTAAAACCTAAAATTAAAAACACCTGATTTCAACTTGTGATATCAGTAAGCAACCATGTCTTTTTGAATACATTTGTTCCACTTCCCTTCACTTTGCACTTAACACCCCAGAATGCGATCCACAGTCATTTTCTCAACAGCATTTAATATGTTTGGTTTGAGAGACTGTTAACATGGAGCACCTTTTTCTCATTTAATAATGTTTGTAACAAATTTTATTCAGCAAGCTCTTCTGCCCTTATGTCTGATGAAACAGTCTTTGCAACTGTGTCCACTATTAAACTGGTTATTTATGTAAACAGATAAAAAATGACACAGAAAAGTACTGTATAGCATAACCAGAAGTATAGTACGTGCTATTATTTCATTTTCTCTGGTAATAGAAGGAAGAGAATGCATGTGTATTTAATAGGCAAATCCTGATGAAATAAATTATAATATGGGGAACAACAAGCAAAGAAATTAATTTTAAAAATGTCTCAGTGGTGTAATTATAGGTGTCATATAAATGTGTACAAATGTCAAATGACAGAAACTGGGAATACTTTTGTCTAATATTTTGTGGCTCTGGACATCTTAAAAGTAGATGTAGCAGGAGCATAAATACACTTTTTTTCTGGTGCTGTTTTTTAGTAAATGGATACAATTATTCATGGTGAAGAGCCTGGATCATTGATTAATAACCCCCTTAATATGTGGCATGCAAGTGCTTTCCTTACTTGTTGGGCGATTTCACATCCCGGATGAGTAGGAACAGATATCCCCGGTGCCAGTGGGCCAACAGCTTCTGTCCATCAAAGGCAAAGCAGGGCCCTCGTTCATCGGGCTGGTACAGATACACACACTCATCACCAGCCACGATGAACTGGGAATCCTGGGAGGGATCTGCCAGGGAGGAGCAACGCAACGCACAGCCATGTGTATCCAGCTCTACTTTAGGATACTCCTTGATGGAAAGGGTGTAAGACTGAGCAAGGGGAGAAAGGGAGGAGACAAGAATGGATAGCAGGTCAGAAATTGGCATCCTCTTACGTTAAGGGACAATATCATGTGTAAATTGTACTAGATAAAATGACAAAAAGCAAATCGACTAACATGGACTTTCTCCAGAGTGGCAACAAATAAATGTGTGACTTTTGCCGCTTGGCGGAAGGCGAGGCCTGTGACCGGGCTGGTTCCTTCATGCAGGGTCAGAGTTTTGCTGTGACGATCTCTGGTGATGTCACCTTTGGTCAAAACCACACTGCCATCTGTGAAGCCTGCCAAGAAAAACATCAATTATGAACTGTCAGCCAACCAGCGTTTACTGGCTTAATAGTAGAAGGAAAAATCTTTCTTTGTGTGTCTTACCAATGGCCATGAAGTTGAGATTTTCATGTACGCTCAGACAAGACACTTCAGTCGGTTTGTTGCCAGGAATTGCAGGAAAAATCCTTGTGCAGAGAGGATTTCCACTGTCCCTCTTGTCTAGGTTCCAGACTTTTACCTATGACATGAAAACCAACACAGAGTTCAGTGGCATTTTAAAATCATGTACACAGTTCCTCTGTGTTCGAGGCTTCTCTGGAAACACTTACTAGGGGGTTTATTCCATGTTCATCCTGCCCCACTGACACAAGGATGCTGTGCTGCTTCAGCTGGTAGAGGTGTGTTACCCGCAACTTGTAGGCCTGAAAAGACGTCGGCTGCAGGGAGCGCGTCAAGAGCCAGATCTTCCCATCCATATGTAACATTACAGTAGGTAAGGACACTTACAAACAACGGCTGTAAGTAATGGATGGCCTTTCAAGACCAATGTAAGCTGTCAATCACCATTTATTCTCGATTCTACCTTTACTAAGCAATGGACAATAAAAGGATGTATTGTGGAAAGATTTTTAGGCGTGTGATGCCTGCATACCATATTTTTAAAAACAGATCTATCTTTAGGTAACTGGAACTTTTCACTCTAAGGTCCATTTACTATATCTCAAACCATGTACACAGTTGTTATTTGCTTAACGTTACTCTATTGAAGGACTATGTAGGGCTATCAATAGTTGTAATTTAGCTTATTGCTGTGCAGTGTGCAGAATGTAGTCTGAGGTCTCATGTTAATCTCTCTCATGTGCTATTATCATTAAGTCAACCCTTCATACGAAAACTATCAAACACTTTGGTGAGACGCTGTTTACAATACCAAAACACATAAGCTAGCTTGACACTAAGCGTACAGTCAGTCACTTCAAAGACAGCTTCTAAATGGCCCAGGATTGAAGTCAGCTTTCATATTTACTGAGTCGAGGTTAGCATCAACTGTCAGTAGCCTAGCATAACATTAGTGCCATTAAAGGATATCTCCGAGAACGATGTGTCCTCGGCCGGAGTCACAGGCCGATATGCCCTTTGGGAGGACAAAGTTTTTCCCATTATCCACAGGATCCTTTACAGTGTCTTTATCGAAGAAGACAAATTTTCTCCACTGTAAGAACGCTGCCATTTTGTTAGCGTTAGCTAAGGAGCTAAAACCGGGGCGTTGTCATGTGATACAGAAGTCACGTGAGCGAAACTTCAGGAGCGTCAGACACAATAATAAGACCAACAACAACAACAATAATAATAATAATAATTGACTCCATATGGCCCTAATATACTATGTGTTTTACAGCTGTCAATTTAAGTGATACAATTTTAAATTATTACGACTGATTCTATATTCATGAATCTGAATACACC
>OOFC01018901.1:4374-19019 GCA_900323345.1 Pseudochromis fuscus
TTTTATTATGCACTACACTGCACTTCAGTTAAACATGTGGCCTCCATCATAATACTGTAACCCATGAAGAAATCTAAATTCAGCTCTTTTCTGGCTGAGATTTTGTTCTTTGGACAAATTATCAATTAATCTATCACTGCTTGAACCAAACTGTTTTCCATAGTTTGTGTTAGACCAAAAAAAAGTGAAATGCCTAATTACACAACAGTCGATCATCCACGCTGCACTGGAAAACCCACAGGCTGTGATGTCATTGGTCAGCACGTCATCTTTCAGTCTCTTACCATTATAAGTGAACTCAGTATTGAAAAGCCTTCATTTGTCAGTATTAGTCTTCATAATAGTGTCCTGTTGTTCTCTTGAAAGGGGAGATACAAATGCTGCTGCATCAGTTTTGAGGTTCACTGACTTTGGAAAATGCTGTGCCTCCTCAGCACTGAGTTAGATTGCAAATAAATCATCTCAATATTAACAAAACACTCAATTTTTCACTGACATGCACGTTATAGAAATGTGAGTGGTTTGCATATGCACATTTGTCAAAAAAATGGTGAACTGAGCTTGAGTTTTTCCAGTGAGGTGCGAGGGTGCCACCAGTAGTACCATAGCAGACCCTCTTTTTGCATTGATTAGCACACACCCCCGCCGACTCCCTAAGCTTTAGTTTGGTTTGAACACGAATCCCCCACAATCCCCTCTAGATGACCAGGAATCTGAGCATTTACTTATTCTAACAAATTCAGTGGCTTTTACATGTAAAACAGCTCATTTGAAAGTCACAGCTAGATATATGGATTATGTTGTCAGTAGCAACCATGTTTCCTCATCTGAGCCTGATTTAAGCATCATGGAGTGTAGACCATTCATTATCCTGCCACACTAGAAAGTGCTGCTATTAGCTTTTTTTCACTCTTGTTTTCAGACAACCCCCAAAAAAAATAAAAAATCGACTCCTTGGGACTTCATGCATCATGCACGAAATATACCATTTTATTTGACTTTACCTTTATTGAAATTCACTGAAATTGTCCTACATTCATTTCATACACAGCACATTTTGGAAATAGTCTTTGGACTCAGTTTACTTTATAGCTTTTACTTCATTATCATTGTACAAAACTGATATGATGCTAAAATGCTAAATCAAGTACAATTATATACATAAACAAAAATAATGGCATGGATACATATATATATATTGAAAGCAATCCACAGATCATTGGAGTATTTGTGAGACACTTATGTATAAATTGAGTACTGATGAAGATGGCGACCCTCTCATTTCTCCTCCTAACAAGGTCACGACAGTCAATTTGGTTATTTATGTTTCCCTCTCACTGATGTCAACTGAGAGATGTAACACTCATGTCCCATTAATTATTTGTGCATACAAAAAACGATAATGAAAATCATGTTTTTATGAGAAGGGGGTGTTTTTGTCGAGTTTATTAGCATAAATTTACCAAAGAGACAGTTCCTGATTACAGTCTTTAATTATTTACATTACCTAATTATTTTTTCAGGCCTATGTCTTGATAAAACCATATCTCCTATACAAATTAGGCCTATACGGAGGTGTTCTGCAGGAATGCATTTTACAAGAAACAGAGCATATCTCCAAACTGCAGTTTTGTCAAACTTGAACTGTTACGATGACAATCTTTAAAAATCCCTGAATCGGGCCTGTGAGACATCTATCTATGCGATAAATATTAGGGACAGGTTTAGAGCCTGAAATGTGTGTTAAAAATCCGTTTTGTTACTGAATGGCAGGATTATTTTGATAAGAACAACACGTTCTTGGGTTCCTTTGACTGGATCTGCCTGCTGACCATTGGTGTATTGGATTGCCATTTTGTGATACTGGAGTATAAAGGCACAAGCGGAAGGCTTTTATCTTGCCAGAGGTTGTTTTTCTTCCTCGCTAAAAATGAAGTAAACCTGGTACCTTAGTAAGGACCTGCACACAAGCTCTATAGGACAAGGTCAAACCACAACAGCAACATATTTTTATGTTCGATCTGAAATGCATTTTGCTAAATTTTACATGCGTATTGAGAGTGATGCCTAAACATTTACACACACCAGCATGCTTGCATGACCACATTCACAGAAAACATGCCCACACACATACAAACAACACATGCGGATACAAACCAAACCTCCAAGCAGAATCTTAACAGTTTCCAGGGTGAATCAACGCAGTCTGTTCATCCTAACTATGGCACGCTCTGTCCAAAACTGGTGAGGTACTCGAGGAAAACTGTAATCAAGACCTCAGGCAGCAGGGTGCACCAATGATGTGGCTCTCGACAAGTGCAGTTAATATGAAGGCAATCAATTGCAAATTCATGACCCTTGAATGCAGTGTGCACCAGCCAGGGGGTCTGTCCGATTCTGTCTTTATCTGTGCGCTGCAGAAGTCCTCCCCTGTTCGGGAATTTTAGAAACTGGATCAATATACAAAGAATCTGAGGCGGCAGGTGAAGACCAGCACGGCACAATTGCTTAACCTGCATTTAACAAGGGCCACAACACATAAATCAAACAGCAGACCATGACTTTATAGTCCATCTTATTTTTGTCCTCATTTCACTTTGGTTTTACTACATGGTATATGGCTGAATAGGATATTACATGGAATTGTCCCATTAGACCATGGCGGCACATAATAGGGCCCATGCACAGGCTCTTAACAAGGCTTTTATTTTGTCATTGTCACTTTTCTCTGCTCGGCCTTTTAGTGTTTCATCGTCGGTCAATTCAATGACTGTCATCACTTCTGGAATGTCAATTAAATTTTTAACTAGTTTTGCAATTAAAGGAACCACTGAAACAAAGCCCACCATGTCTTGAAGCAAAAGCCTCCGATTTAATTGGGAATGTTTGCCAATCTGCTGGGTGTGACATAACTCGAATAGAAGATGGAATATTTGGCTACAATTATGTGACTGAATTAGCTGCCATGGGATGTTAGGACAAATTCACTGAACTGCCATGTTCAAAGATTCAATTGTCAAAATTAAAAAAACAGAGTAGCACGAGTGGGGAATTCATCACGATTGTAAAAAATGCCAAGAGATAAACATTTGTATACACATCCAGGACTGGCTATTGGATATGCCTTTCAGAAGCTCCACAGTTCATTGAATTAATGATTAAGAGTTTAGAAGTGGGAAGTTGAAAACAGGGTTTCCTTGTGGCACAGAGGGAGGCCGGGATCACCAGGGTGTTAGTCATCATTTCTAGTTTGAAAAGAGCTGCGTCGCCATCAGAGTTCAATTTATTTTGAAATTGAAAGCTGCTTTCAGCTCCTACATAAATCTAATATTTTCTATGGCCAAAATCAGAACCAGTGCATACATGAATATTTAGGAATTGGAGATGTACTATGTCCCCATGAAGTAATCAAATGTCATTTCGATGCTAATGGTGGATTTACATTTGTATCACGTGTTAAAAAAATGATGAGATGTTATGAGGTTTATGATTTATTCATTCATGTAATAAGTTCTTCATTCATTCATCCATTCATTCATTCACTTCTGAATTATACATTCATTTTTATGCTTAAACTAGATTTACATTTTTAAACTGCAGCTACAGATCACATTAGAAATCTTTCTGACAACATCAGGTGTGACAGGCATCCACAGTTTTTTCTTCTTGATGAAAAGAAAACAAGATTTGAACCAGTTATTTAAACTGATTATTCATATCTGGCACTGTTTTTCTTTTTTCTTTAAAAAAAAAGAAAACAAAACAATTTTCATCAAACCTTTCCAGACTATAATACATTGTAAATAGGGTATATTTATCTTGAGCTTCTGATTTGAATCAATGTAGTGCTTCATGTAATTGGCTCTGAAGCAGACAAACAAACAAAAAAAGATAAGATAAACAAAACAGTTGTATGACAAGAGAAGGCAGAGGAAAATACTTGAATCAACAGGCTTGGCTCAGTCCTTTGAGAAATTAAATCAGCTTTGGTTTGTGGATTTTATCTTTTTGGGAGGAGGAGTGTAAATGTCACTCATAATATTTGTTGCGCCCAGTAAATATTGATAGATGCACCACAGTAATGAAGTTGAGAAAGTGCAGGTGCACCGAGTGCAGGACTCGTCGCTTTTGATGGACTTAACAGAAAATAGACAATCCAAACAACAGATCTGAGTCTTTGTCCTATCTATTTATGTCTGTCTATATTGATTTCTGAAATTATACTTCCTGAAGACAAATGATAGACTCCAGACTCCAGAGTGAAAATATTCAAAACACGATTTGATGATGAAATTAAAGATGTTTTGTATTTGTTTTTTTCCCGTTATGATGTATCGATGTAAGTATGAACTGGAGTTTCCCCTTTGTGAAGGTTATGAGAGATCAAGACTCAGAATTGTCTCATTGGACAAATGTGCACCACAGGCAGCATCATAGAGCGTAAATAGAAATTAACAAAGAGACCAAGGCTCAAAAATGAGGCAAATACAAAGTGAAAACAGTGCAATACTCATTCAATTAAGTAGATGTTAGGCTCCAAAAAAGGAAAATTTAGGGGCGTGGTTAGCTTGATCAACAGGTCTGGTTAAGTTGAGTCTTGGGGAGTGACTCCTTACTCCTCCCTTCATATCCAAATATGGTCATTGAATATTTGAATTGAAACACATAAAAAAGGCACCTCTTTCTGAAATGATTGATATGGTGAGACTCCTCTACATGACTTGTTATACTATATCCTTTCCCATAATATGCTGAGAGACTTGTAGGAGCCACCTAAAGCTGTTTCCAAATTCTTGGGTGAAACATACACAGACTTAAACTAATGATGATCATCTGACAGAAAAATCATATTATCAATAGATCCAAAATGTTTAAGACACTAACACTCATCTCTGGTTGTGTACAGCTGTTATTTAAAACTCCTGAGAACCTATTTCACTCATTTCTCTAATAAATCAAACATTCACTAAGTAAGAGTGAAATTGCTTTAAAAAATAATAATTACAGATTTAATAGTGAGTTAATCTGCTTTATTGGAACTGTAGTGTGGATATTATTGATCAAACCGTGGACCGGTAAGATGAGCAAACAGCTTCACAGCTGTCACCACGTTTGATTTAAACATTACACAAAGTGCTAATTTCACACGAGTCAGAAGAAGGAAGATAAAACAGCACAGACTGAAATCTCCAACTGTTGTTCTAAAAAATACAGATTTATTTATTTATTTTAATGTTAGACTCCATCACTCATACTCAGATAAATGAGTTAAATAAATGAGGAAATATGGTTTAGGGTCTTTAAGACTTACAGTATATAATGCTTTCAAGACTTCAAGGCTGAATTCTGCAATATTTTTTGTAATGGTGACGCACCATAGAATAAACCACCGCATAGCAACTCTCTGAAATAGCAGGTTTTGCAATGTACTCTTTTAATCAAGAATATTGCAGTTTGCATTTGGCATTTTAACAGTAGTTTGAAGTACTATCATCAAGAAACTCTCTTCCCACCATATAAAGGGCAACATGCAGTCTGGTGGACTTAAAATAAACTTTAAAAGCCATCTTCTTGTAAGTATTACAGAGTGCTACAATTTGTATTAAAGCACACAGCGAGCACAGAAGTCCCGCACAAGTCATCAGTACATTTATTGTGTTCGACATACAATCTTCATTATGTTATTATTGTACAAGAAAAGTCCAGCTCCATTCACAGCTTAAGTGTTTTTACTGTTCAAACATGCCAACAGCTATATGTTCCCATTCTTTTCAGAGTGGATTACTCACCAAAAAGAAACCATCAGTCAAATGCAACACAGGGGACATTATTCACACTTGATGAACCTTTTTATCCCTTGAATGTGTGATGTTAGACACTTCAAACACTCTCTCCTGCCCGTGTCCCTGAGGAATGAACTGACACTATGGAGAACGCGCTGCACTTAGTAGCTACTTTCCATTTTTCTTTCTGCATCAAATTTCCTCCAAAAGGGACTCACTGTTAAACAATTGCTGACATAAGTTTCCAGCCGTTTAGATGGAGCTCCCTTTGCTTGTGGTCAGCACAGAGAATATGCTGAATATAAAGCATGCTGTGAGACGGGCAGGACGGGGCGTTTAGGATTTTAGACTGACAGATGGGAACGGCAATAACAAGAGTGAAAACCGTTAACAACGAGCAAAGACTTGGCATGTAGGACGAGACTATTTGACACCCAGGGGTCATCAAAGAGACATGGTTAGTTTTAATCTCTCACTTTTCAGTCTCTTCATTTTCATTTAACATTTTAAATACATTCATTTTACATCAAAGAACCCAACGACTTGTCTACAGTCAGTTTATTTTGTCATCTCATGGGAGGTTTTAACATGAACACCATGCTTTTCTTTAACGCTTTAAATAAACTCTGTCTGTTGTGACATCCCATCCAGCTACTTTTTTTTAAGTTCTATTTTGATAACTGAGTATCTGCATTTATTTGCACAAACGTATCATTAAGGAAGGTCGACTGTCTGAAACGTATTCATATTTGTGTGCATACACAATGGTGCGGCCTGCTACCAAGTGTCAGCTGAAGGAAGAGCTCTTGAAATGTCATGACAAATGGGAAACGGCTGCATTTATAAAGTGCTTTTATCAACAGCGCTTTACAATTTGTCTCTCATTCACCCATCCACATACACACTTTAGCTCTTAAATATGGTGTTGGTACATCTCAAAACCATATTTAATAGTAAAGTTTACGAAGCAAATACTTCTTTTCTCTTCAGGACATACTAGATAGGGATACGATGTATAATTTATGCAAAAACACTGAAACGCACATGCATGTTCAAGCTACTCTGAAAGTTTTAGATTAATACTCCGCCATCCATTCAAGTACGGAGCCCCTACAGCACAGGTGTCAAAGTCGTGCCATGGAGGACCGAGACCCTGCAGGTTTTCTTTACAACCGGCTCCTGAAGCAGGTGATTTTAATGATCAGCACCTCCTTCAGTGTTAGGAAAGGAGCTAATCTGTCTAATCACCTGCTGGAAAGCCGGTTGGTTAGAAAACCTGCAGGGTCTCAGCCCTCCATGGCACAACTTTGACACCTGTGTCCTAAAAGGACATGAAGAAGAAAAAAAATTTGATTAAGACGGAAAATTTTCAAAAAGTGCCAGTAGAGACAGCATTTCTGGTATACAGAGAAGTATGCATAACTTGTTCAAATCTCCAGTTCATGAATTAGCTTGAAAATTACTGAACACCGCCATCCACAGGCGTTATGCCACTTTAAGGTGGACCGGGAAATTCAACCTCTTCTGTATACCGGAAATGCTAAATTGAGATATCTGGTGCGTACGAGATACGAATTCATACGCATGAGATAGTTTCACGTGCACACAAGATAGTTATCTGCTGAGCACGAGTTAGCATTTCCGTTTCTATCTCATGCACATGAGTTAGCATTGCCGGTATACAGAAGAGGCTGAATTTCCCGGTCCACCTTAAAGTGGCTGTGGATGGCGGCGTTCAGTAATTTTCAAGCTAATTCATGACCTGAAGATTTGAACTGAACTGAATTATCCATACTCTTCTGTATACCGCAAATGCTACCTCGTGCCCACGAAATAATTTCACGTACAGGCACTTTTTTTTTTTTTTTTCTCCATCAATTTTTTTTTCTTCATGTCCCTTTACGGGCTCTGTATTCGAGTGAAGATGAGGTTTTAAACTTTAAATTCAAAAGTTTACACGCTCATGATTTCTCACAAAATTTTAAAACTGGATATAAATTTAGAGATAACAGCAACTGCATTTTTATTTGGTAAAAAGTTACATTAAAAAGAAAGCTTCCCAGTAATGTAGGGACGGCCTGCTCTGTTTCAATAAAAATGCAACCTTCAACTCAGTAAGTACACGAGTCAGATGTACTGCAATCAGGATATTAGAAAAAGATGATTTTCCAGCTGTAATAAGTCCCTTGATTTGGATGACTCATAAAAAGAGGCTGCATCCTACTTCTTGCATGCACTGTCTCAGATTTTTTCATTAACTTTAATCTTAGGGAAAATTACTGCTTTTGTGCCAGAGTGATTTTAATGTTTGGCACTGACTTTCTGAATAGCAAGGTGGTCATACAATAATCATCTTCGTGAGGATATTATGAAGAGGTCTATGCTAATCCTTTTCACCATCTACTAACCAACAGCTTTTTGCTTAAAAATATTTTCAATCCAGTGTCTAGAAGGGGTTAAAAACATCAAGGTAATGAAAGTCAGTCTGTTGTATCTTTAAAAAAAAAAAAGAGAGAAACTGTTGATGCACGGTCACTCATTTGTCTTGGTCATAAATGCCCCATCAACAACCCTTACATGTCAGCTTGAAATATGAATTCTCCTCCCTGTCCCTGAATGCTGTGTATACTATATCAACATTTTGCAGAGCTTGTGGCTGTCTGGCTGCAGCCATTTGATGTAGATTTTCTCAAAGACTTCTTTGGGGGATTGTTCATATGGTCTGGGGGGTGAGAATTGAATGATGGATACTTCACTACCTCAAGTGACTCTCTTTGGTGTCGTATAACTTTACAGTTTTATTCCCTTGCTCTGTAAATTAGAAGCCATATAAAAAACAAGAAAAAAAAAAACATCACAACCAGGCCTCATAAGAAACCGTACCCATCAAGAAATTTGTCTGTGATGCTGGATTCATTGGGGAGCTTAAAGGTGAATCCATGTCAGCACCTTGTGAATTATTATGTTGCTCAATGGAGGGCGGTGGAGGAGGGCTTGCGGTAAAGGGGCCAAGTTGTAACAGATTGCCAAGTTAAACTTCTGTCCTTAAGCAAAAAAAAAATAAAAAAAGGACTTTAGGGATGAGGGTGCCAGTCACAGCATAATTGATGCAGGGTTGGTTGCAGGGTACGTCCCATCTGCCACTGTCTGCTATTTGGGAGACAAAAAAAAAAGCTTTTCCTTTTGTCCTGTCTCAACCACGCTTTCAAACTGTGCTGGCAAAATCCTCTCTTCTGTCCCCCTTGTCCTCATTATAAGCACAAAGCTATAAGTCCAAGCCCGGTTTACCCTCGGAGAGCGGCAGCCTGGGGAGAAAGCCATATACAGCCATGACATATCATATTTCCTATCACATGGGAGCAGAACAGGACGAACAAAATCACAACTGTGCTTAAGCCCCCAAATCATTCTCTTTATGGTAGATAGCGGAAGATATTTTGTGAGTAATTTCACATATTTTTCAATGAAAACTATGTGAACCTTTGAGCGGCTTTTATGTGGGTGGCTCTGAATAGCGCTGTTTACCGTGTTCGCTGTATGAGGGGGTTGGATATCTCTCAAAGGTAGATCGCAATGTCCACTTGAGAATATGGGATCGCTACCATCGCTCAGTAATGCATTAATTAAAGCATTTCCACAGACAAGAATCCACAAACATATTTCCCACTCTCCAAAAAAAACACACAGCGAGCACACAGGCATGTGGTGTATGTGCTCGGTGGGTTTTCAACAACACCGGTATGATTAATGGGCTTCGGAAGTGGGGAACTTGTTCAATGTGACAAAAGCTTTTGTCTCTGTGTGTCATCCCCTTCCTCTTCCTGACAGCCACCAGAGTCTCCCACTCTCTGCGAACCAGCTACACCGCTGGCTGGTTGGCTGGGGCGGGAGGATCCGATATGAGCTGACAGCACAGTAATAACCCATGCAAATTAACAGGGTGGGGTGTAAATGCAAATGCTAAAAGCACAATAGAAAATGTGATTTAAAAAAGCATCTTGGTGCCTTTTATCTTGCAGTGCTGCTCATGATAGGAAATAAAGGTTTTCAGAGGAAGCAGACTTGGGCACAGAGAACTTGTGCCAGTGATCATTTCAGCATGTCTTTTTTTTTTTTTTTTTTTTTTCCCTCTTGAGAGGACTTAACTTTGATTGTTTTTCCGGCTGCCTTCTATCTCCCACACCACCACAATCACAGCCCATCCAACTGTGTGACTTCTCCAAATCAGGAATATAAGCACCTCAGCAGTGTTTTAAGTTTCACTCAGATTAACTGTCTGGATGCATGTATGTTTCTTCATCTCACAACTAATGTGGAAATGACCATTTCCCATGCATGTGCATGCGATAATGTGTCTTTACACAATAAAGAATTTACATATACATCTCGGTTAGGAACAGTCTGAGCCTGAGAGCAGAAGTAAAGCAGTGGCGGAGCATATATCTTGTGCATTGCCAAGAGCTGGCAGTGTAAAATTCATTCTGATTTTTTGGATGCCAAAATCCTATCTTTAAGCCCACAAGAAAAGTTGAGATCACAAAACTGGCTCAAGGATGGACCAATTAACTTCCTTTTCAGACTCCACAGGGATAGATATTAGGTGAAAGAGTCAATTAAATTGACATTTTAAAATTTCCAGTCACTTAATTTGCAGTAATGTGGCATGGGCATTTCTGTTTCCACTCTACAAGCTTAACCTCTCACTTATGCCTTTGTGTTTGGGACCAATTACAAACTGCATTTAGAAGCAGCTAAGTAATACACAGCCTTGCTCTAAAAATGTCCCTCTGAAAGTGGCTTGTTCATATTTAATTGAATGGTACTAAATGTACATGAATTTGTCTTGGCAGCGTTGGTGGAGAGCCATGGAAAGAACTCAATGACGTGCACAGTGTATAAATACACATGAGGAAAAGGACAAGAAGACTTCACATGTTAGTGCCAGGAACATAGGGTGAAGCAAGATGTGGTGGATGGATGGTAAAGAGACAAAAGAAATAACATTTATCACACCTTCAAACTGATAAAATCAGAATCAGGCATTTCAGATTACGTACCAATGGTTACACCTCCTTAGGGAGTGGCAGGTGGAGCCTGTCTCTTCAACCTCTAGAGTCTGCTATTTTCTTTGCCAGTGGGGACATTATGCTAAGATCTGAAAAGCTCTCTAAGGCCTTCATCAAAATGGTCGTGTATGCTTCTGAGTCTGGCAAAGGTTTTAAATGACTTGAAATGAATCCTTCCACTCTGAGGAAAATCACCTGTAAGTGGCATACATTTCAAATGACTGCCAGTTTGTCCAGGACTGGCTGGCCCAGCAAATTCAGCTCAAGAGCAAACTGCTTGATGCAAACAGTCACCAAGAACTATAATATTTTCTGCAGATGACTCTCACAAGTGTTGATGTCAAAGTAAATGCATCTGCAGTCAGAAAGAAGCTGCATGAATCTGACCTGTATGGGACGCATGACAGAGAAACCATCGTCGTCCACAAAGATCATCAGTGCAAAACATGTTTGCCAGGGAACGTAAAACAACAAAAATACAGCCTTTGTGTGGACAGACAAATCAAAGATAGAGTTGTTTGGCAACGGTAAACTAGACAGGTTTGGTACAGAACAAACAAAGCTTTTCAGGATAAGAGCCTCGTACCAACTGTGAAGCATGTTGGTGGAAATCTTCTGGTTTGGGATTGCTTTGCTGTCTGAGGGACTCGGTAGCTTGCAGTCATTGATTCAACTGCTCAATTTTCCAGTTGTAACAAGGAGTGCTTAAAAAGAATGACGAACCATCTGTCTGAAAGTCAAAGTTGAATCAGAAGTAAACCTCTTAACAGAAAAATACTCAGCATACCAGCGAATCCACCAAGGAATGACTGAGAAAGAAGATATGGGGGGTAATTGAATGGTCTATTTCTTTTTTTTAAAGCCCAGATTTTTTTATCTGCAGTACTTGTAAGAAAACCCTCATATATCTTGCAACTGAAGACATTTTGCAGACTGTCTAGAAATTGCAGTAAACCTACGTCGATGAAGTTATTTATGCTTAAAAGGGCATAGTCTGTGTCATCATTTCTAGACACTGCTATGTCATTAGCCATGACCTTTAACCCCAATGTGGAGGAAAACTCCAGACAAAATGTCTTTCCAAAAGGTTGATAAAGAAGTCCTGCTGTGAGAGGCAGTAGGCGATATCTTGAAATGTGCTCCAATACCTCAGCATGTGGTATTTGCCAGCCTCTCTTCTCCCTCTATCAGTTTTTCTTTTCTGGCTTTGTCACAAATCAGCATATCAACTGTGATACTGGCATCTAGAGGGGGGCGGTATTTTTTTAGACGTTGTTTGGGGTCCACTTGTGTCTCTTTCGGTTCGCACTATTACTTCCAATTTTAACTCTAAAGAACCTCACCACATTCAGACATGAAACTGTTTTGCATATTGATGACACCGTGTCACCTCAAGACCCTCTTTCAGTGCGGATCGAAATATACAACCATGAATCCAAAATACACAGGGGGATGCTGTGTTTGCCGTACCTGCCTCAGAAATGTCGAATCCAAGCACGTTTTTAATTTTTGAAAATAAATCCAAATAAATTACCATCCTCAGAAACACTGATGGAAATTAGTGTTTGAAAGCTTCATTAAAAGCAAATCTCTGCAGTGGAGCATTCACAACCAGCGTTTTTTTGTGACTAAACAGCATGTGCTCATAGCATGGTCGTTGTCTCAACCATGAGTTGTGCATAAAGGCTAATATGCAGGAAACAAGAAAAAGCAGCAACTCCAGGTAACCATGAGCTACCTAAAATTGAAACCTTTGGTTAAATGATTACACTAATGCTTCTTTGATTAATGTTCAGACTGGCAACAGTTAGCTGCTGCTCTTAATCTTTCAGCTGTACAGGTGGCAGGTCATTTATAATCTACCATGTCAAAAAATGCTGTGATTTTGGTGTTTGTGTACCTATATAAGTACCCATAGGACTGCATCAATCCAGGTTAGAGGAAGGTATGCCTTACATCAGGGGTCTACAACTTGTGCCATGGAGGACCGAGACCCTGCAGGTTTTCTTTCCAGCTGGTCACTACAGCAGGTGATTTTACTGATCAACACCTCCTTCAATTTGAGGGAAGGAGCTCATTAGTGAGATCAGCTGCTGGAGAGATGGTTGGAAAGAAAACCTGCAGTGTCTCCGCCCTCCATGGCACAAGTTGTAGACCTCTGCCTTACATAGATCTCTAGTCCACAGGTGTCAAACCCGTGCCATGGAGGGCCGAGACCCTGCAGGTTTTCTTTCCAACCGGCTCTCCAGCAGCTGATCTCACTGATTAGCTGCTTCCCACAAAGTGAAGGAGGCACTGATTATCAAGATCACCTGCTTTAGGAGGTGGCTGGAAAGAAAACCTGCAGGGTCTTGGCCCTCCATGGCATGAGTTTGACACCCCTGCTCTAGTCTATCTGTGGATAAACACAAAACATAGACCAAACTAATGCATACAGTAAAATGGACTTTTCAAATATCACATTCAAAGAATAAGAAACTATCAATCACTCAGAGAGCACAAGTCAAGGCGTAATCCACATCTGATTTCCACCAAATTGTCTCAGAAAAGCCTCGGTCCCAACCGGCCGTACTCTCTTCTATAGACTGTGTGTGTGCAAAAAACACCAACACGCTCACAGACCACGTGAGTGCATCCTGCCAAATTTCAAGCCCATAGACTGCCCATAAGCGCATACGGAGGGAGGATGTGGATCCTGATGGATCATGGGGTGGCTGTTGCTCAGGTGGTAAAATGGATCGCCTCTGAATCGTAAGGTTGGTGGTTCGATCCCTGGCTCCTCCTGTCGAAGTGTCCTTGGGCAAGACACTGAACTCACAATGGCGGGTAGCGCCTTGCATGGCAGCTTGGTAGCCATTGGTGTGTGAGTGTGTCTGTGAATGAGTTGCCTTGTAAAGCACTTTGGGACCTAGCTTAGGTCAAGAAAATGCTATATAAATGTACTCCATTTACCATTTACCATGATCAACAAAGTCTATGGCTTCCTACGTTTTGGCAAAGATGCAAGTGTGCCATACAGTGTCTGCAGGTCTGACGTGTGTTTTGTTTGTAGCTGTGGGAAGAAAACTTGTGGTGAAAGACGCACGGCGCCCACAAGGTGGACACGTGGTGGTTTCTGCAGGCATACATGTAACCTGTAAAGTTCGGTTCTTGTGAACTTTTTTTTTTTTTTTTTTTGTCACTCTGAGGGACAAGTAATTAAGATATTATACCAAGAGTGATTGTGAAAAATCACAGTGAAGGTTTGATGAAGCTATTCAACATTTTCACTAATTACTTTGGAACATTTTGTATCACAATAATAATAATTAAAAAACTACAGCTTCATCAAATACCTATCACTTAATTACTGTCAGTGAAAGAAAAAGTGAAAACCAACAATGACCTTGGCACCTTTTTTTTTTTTCTTTTTTTCATCTCCCCCACACCCACCCCACTGCACACACTAACGCACCATCTTCCTCCACCATGTATAAACCCCTAGAGATGTGGACTCAAGGCCAGGGTGCTTAGTACAAGGGGATGTTGGGAGTGTTTCTTGTGAGTCCAGCTGTCTCTAGAGCTCTAAATCCCTTAATTATGAGGCCAGGGAAGCAGTCTCCAAGGAGCATTAAACATGCTTCTGTTTTGCACATTCACCAATCCCATTTGCAGATTTTGTTTTTTTTCTTAAATTTTTTTTTTTTTTCTTTTACGAAAGACAGCAGAGTAATGGCGCTTGAGGATACAGAACAAAAAAGGAGGTGGTAGACGAGAAATGGAGGGAGAGATCATTATTGATGTGACTAGCATTGTA
>OOFC01018904.1:1477-18185 GCA_900323345.1 Pseudochromis fuscus
AAAAAGAAACCGGGTCATTATTTACACTATATGGATGATATCTGGGGGATATGGATTGGTCCAAAAGCAGAATTGGAGGAATTCATTCAGATTCTAAATACTCATGATCCTTCCATTAAAATATTAATTCAAATATGACATAGATGAGTATTTGGTGGATTTTTTTTGGCAGCTTTTTGTAATTTTTGTGTGCCAAGCCTGAAGAAGATGACAGATGTAGACAAATGTTGCGCAGGGCACAGTATTTCATTCATTTTGGGTTTTATTTCATTGGTTTGATTAAAAAACTCAGTTTATTTCATTTCATCTTTATTTCATAGAAAAAAAAAAAATTCAAAATCCCCCCCAAAAATCGTTTGTTTTGAGTTTATTGATTTTATTTAAGTTTCAATTAAAAAATCAGTTCATGATTTCAAACACTGGATCTCTAGTTTAAACAGTACCTCCCGTTAAACCCACACTGGGACGGGACAAAGACGCCCTGTCCTCCAAAACCACAAAATATTATTGTCCTTGCTAAAAATTTCAACTTGTCTCAACCACAATATGATCTCGGACTATCATTTGTCCCCACATTAGATATCCACAAACGACAAAGCTACAATTAAAATGAGATATTCAACAACACCATAGGAAAATCTAATTTGCAGCATATTTTAATAATGACCTGAAAATGAAAAACCATGTTTCACAAAACCATCCACATGGACACCACCCACAGAAAAAACCCATGAAATACACCCCCCATTCAAAGTGACCTGACTCAATTTAATACACACTACTGCCCACACTGTGAAACTCTATGAGCCAATTCTGCTACGTGAATTGGCTCATAGTAAACATATAGCCATAAAACCTGCTGATAAGTGAGGCACAGTTGTTATTTTAAGCAGCGAACAATACATCACAGAGGCTGAAGGACAACTACATGATCCCAGCTCGAGGAACCAATTCACACAGAAACCATTCCCATGATTCCAGAGATTTTGGATGGGTGTAAACAAAACAATTTTATTAATGACAAACAAAATCAATACTTAATGGGTGACGCACAACCTCTAAAGGAGGTTCTCCATCTTGCCAAAGACACACAAAGAACCTGAAAAAGGACCATTTCCTTTGAACTTCCTCCCGGACGTCCTATAGTATCAGACTGCAACAGTGAAACATACAACACAGCAGAATACTTAGATTTTCATTTAAATCCACTGACTATCAAACATCCAGCTTACGTTAAAGGTGCTTCACAGAAATAGTGAAAGCTCTAAAAATCCCAACTAATTCCTACTTTTTCACCATGGATGTAAACAATTTCTGCACAAACATAGATATACCAATGTGTTTATGTTTAATTTATGTGTTATAGCGCAGCTGACACATGTATGTTGTTTTTTTGTGTAAATCCATCTAAACGATTGGACACACACAGACTGTGTTAAACTACCGACCAATCACGTTGCTACTTCAGCATCTCTTTCCATCGCCTTCTGGAAAATTCCACTTGCACTGGGCTTGAACCTGCTATCATGGAGTGATGACTCAGCAGAAAACAGAAGGTGATATATTTCAACTCTTCTTTATGTTTGTTGGTGTATTGGTTTATTATACTGGACTGTATAATAAGAACTGATATATTTAAGGCAAACATGTCAGTCTGCTGAAACACTGCCTGAACAAGTTAGCATCCACAATAGCAATGTAAGGCTTGCTAGCTATTTTTGGGTGATTTGCTTTGTGGAAACAGTCAAAACTACAACATGTAAGGTTAAATCTGAATGAAAAAAGCCACCGTTTATAAGAACTTATCTTCGCCAAGTGTGATGTCTTTTCAGTTGGTACATAGCTTACCCAGCGAACATTAGCCGTTAACTGACAAATGAATATCAGTAATGTCTGCTATTTTTGGTGCCAGTACCCAGCTTAGCTAGTTAGCTCAGTTTGCAGATACAGCTAAATGTCTCATTTCATCCACTGAGGCTCAGTGGTTGGTCTCAAACTGATCACTCCTGACTAAAAAAATCTGTTTATTTTTCAGTCTGTGCTGACTTAGCATCAGTATCAGAAAGGTTGGAAGTTAAATCACCTTCCAGTCTGGAACCAGTATCTCATCTTTGTTGGAGAGTCAAGATGCATCAGCGAGGGCCCACCAACCCTGCACCCTGCACATGGGACACCCAAGTGGAGCTGATATGTACTGGGTCCGGACCCTGCCTCTCCCGACCAGCTGATGTCAGTCTTCAGTTTCCTTGAGCACATCCATAAGATACCAGCTCCAGGTAAGAAACGATCAAAAGTTTTTCATCTCCAACCTCCATTCTGTGTCATAAGGAAACATGTATATGAGCCCAAAGTGCTAGTGGAGAGGTCAGGAAGATTATCCAGCATCTGAGAACTTTTCACGCCTCATCCCATCCCCAAGACTTTCACATTATTTGTTCTTAGAATAACTGCAAACAGAGATCATTTAAAAGCCTTTTCAGATGAACACACTGACATTAGTCCCAGACAGTTGGAGCTTTGTGATATGTCAGCTGACTGTGTGTTAAAGAACCAGATCAAGGAGCAGATCAACAAGCTGACGATGTTGCACAGGATTTACCATCTCTTAATGATTATGCTGCCCCAGTGTATTCCAAATGTAATGATGTTCTTACAGAACAGGAAGTGTGGTCCTTTATGTTTGGTGGAATAGTTCACATCATTCCAAAATGCGAGACAGAAGTGTTAATGTTTGTCAGAATTTTGTCAGTTGAATGTTTGGATGATCACTACTACACTCATGTGGTGTCCAAACCATGTTTTTGAAGTGATTGGTGTAAATGATCTTGCGGATGCCAGACTATTAAGCCTGTTGTCATGTTTCCAGGGAGACCAGGTTTACTGAGGTACAAGATTGTTGAAGTCAGTCTGAATGGCAGCTTATGGAACATGTGAAAGTGTTTTTACTTGTATTAATGCACCAGACCAGTTTCAAACAGGATGTGGTGATCCTGGTGTTAAAATGTTAAATTAAATGGGAAAAATGTTTGTTGATTTTCATGTATTTTGTGTGCAGTTTTGTGCAGAATGTTTTTACTAATCTTTGTATTCAAAATTTGACTATTTTAAACATAATTCCTTGTTGAGTTTTAAAATAATGAAAAAGTAACTAAACACATGCTTTTAATAGTTCATTAAAATCTTAGAATGCCTGTGTTCAAGGTTTTTGTAATGCTAAAATAAAACATAGTTTTCTACTCCATGGTTTTCTTTTTATTTAAATTTCACTTATTCAGTTTAGCCTGAACAGATTTTGCAACACGGTCAGTGTGCTACTTTTAACACAGTGACTGTGTTGAATGATTTAACACACTATGTGTGTTAGAATATGTGCACAATAATTGTGTCAAATATAACACAAAACGTGTTGTCGTTATATAGACACAATGTGTTGGAAATTGACACAATTTATGTTGATATTAACAAATTTGTTTTAAGAGTGTAGAAGCAGTTAAAAACATCTTCAAACAGTATCCAGATCCAAACAGACCAGATGTTGAACTTTTACAACTTCTTGACATTAATCTAATGAGAAATTACTTCGCCTTTAATGAACAGCTGGTAGAGTGGGTCGCCTTTGAATCGTAAGATTGTGGGTTCAATCCCCGGCTCCTCCTGTCCACATGTCGAAGTGTCCTTGGGCAAGACACTGAACCCTAAGTTGCTCCCAATGGTGGCTAGCACCTTGCATGGCAGCTCTGTAGCCATTGGTGTGTGAATGGGTGAATGAGTTGCCTTGTGAAGTGCTATATAAATGTACTCTATTTACCATTTACTATGGTACCAGTGATCCACCAATACAGGTTGTGCTTTTTAGTAAAAGACAATTTTTGTTGCTGTGCTTCATGTCTATATAAAGCAGCTCATTAGAAAGTCCTTCAGAGACAAAAATGGTTCTAATAATAACACAGGGAACATACTTGAAGATAAGATTCTCAGCCAGGAAGGAGACAGCTGCTGCCAGACAGACAGGAAGTGCAGATGCAGTCCTTCAGCAGCTGGACACTCTGCAGAAATACAGACCAACCAACAGCTTGGAAGACAAACCAAGATCAGCTTGTCCAAGGGTTTCTTCAGCAAGAAATGAAAACATCCTGATCCACATGTTTAAACACCGAGTGACATCACAGGAGTTTCAGCAGCAGTGGTCAAACCAAACTGGTGTCCAGTGCTTCAACTGCACTGTATGTGGCCGATTTTTAGATCGTGGCTTAAGGTCTTACAAGGCTGTGAAGAAGCCCCTGATCAATGAGAGACAGAGGTTAGCCTGGCGTTGTTGGACCCACAAGACCTGAACAGCCAGGAAGTGGATAAGATCCTGTTCAGATGAGTCCAGTTTCCAGCCTTATCTTCCTCCTGCTGATGTGAAGGTACGCAGAAGACCAGGTGAAGCATTATCTCCAGCATGTACAGTACCTACTGTCATGCATGGTGGAGGCAGCATCATGGTTTCGGGCTGCATGATTGCTGCTGGTGTTGATCATCTCACTGTCTGTGATGGCACAGCGAACTCTCTTATTGAACCATTCTCCAAACCCACATGCTTCCTCCTACATCTCAAAGTCAAAACTGGATGTTTTAACAAGATAATGCTCCGTACCATCCATCCAGGGTCAGTCGACCTTGGCTGCAGGAGCACAGTATCCTGGGGCCCGTTTCACGAAGCAGGTTTAGTGCAAACTGAGCTTGTTAAACCTGAAATGAGGGAAACTCCGGGTTTTCTGCTTCAGAAAGGAAAGTAACTCAAACCTGAGAAAAAGAAGTAACTCCAGCCCGTTTCTCAAAGACAGGTAACTCAAAGTCAGAGTTGCTATGGTAACAGAGTCTGTGAAGCTAACCCTGGTCAGGGGCAGGTTTACTGTGACTCACCTTGGGTTTCTCTCTTTCTCCTTCGTCTTCCAGCAACAGAAACAATTACCCAATCAGCTTCGTACATAAAGTGCAGTGTAGTGGAGTATTAAAGTTCATCCACTGTTCTTCATCCCCAGTTGGTGCAGGGCTCCTTTGAACTGTGGCAAGGAGTCAGAAAGAAATGTATATCATCTGGTTAGCATTAATGAAGGAGATGTTTGAAAAACTTGTCTTCTAAACCCTTGCTGGTTTGGTTCTCTGTTCTTTCGTATATGTCGATGACGTTCTAATAAACTCTAAGACTGAGCAGGAACCAGTCCAGCATATTCGCCATGATCTGGAGAGCTCCACATCTGGACGGTGTCCTACCTGAGTGTCTTGGTGATGGTTAGCAGGAACCAGATGAATCTCACTAAGGTCACTGCAATCAACTTCCTGAAGTAACAATATGGATTCTTGGGCTTTGCTGATTTCCTCAAGCAAATTATCTGCAGCTACAGCAACTTCATCGTCATCCTGTTCAACACCCATACGTTTACTGAAACCAGTTTCCAGTGATGACGAGATGCTGCTTTAGCTCAGTTCTGATCTTCACTCTCCCAGAACCTCATCAGCAGTTTGTTGATGCACAGGGGGCAGTCCTGTGTCAGGACTTTCAGCTGGACCAGAGGATACTTCCATGTGGGTTTATTTTTCCTCTTGAAGACTGTCACCAGCAGAGAAGAATCACGATGTTGGTGATGAAGTTGGTTTCAGAGGAACAGAGGCACTGGGTGGAAGGGATTGAACAGCCTTTCTACAGTGATCTCCATGTTACAGCAAGCAGTATTACTGCAGTATGTATTGCAGTAAGTATGCTGCCTGGGGGGAACATACATGAAGCAACTTATTAAGAAGCACATCATCACAAACAGGGAATACAGAGTAGTACAAAAGTCACAGAGATGTTGCAGGTGTGCAGGCCCTCAGCCCAGAGATGGGAGGACTGCTCTGCACTGTGAAGGTCATAACTGACCACAGACTGTATGGACACAATCATTTCACAATGATTTGAGTGATAAGGAAAAAGTGAATGTGTTTCCTGACATCTCCCACAGGTCAAACACGATCTGAGAAAGAGGGAAGTACACGACAGTTACAACATATTTGCCAGTGTATTATAATTGGACATAGGAACACTACTGTGGAAGACTAAATAGTACACATGCTATAGAGTGTTGTTAGCTCGAGTTCAATCTAAAACAAGTCCCACTGTTTGTGCACCTTCCTTTCGTGGTGAAATTCTCTAACTGCACAAATAGTAAAAGTGGGTTTTGGTCCAACAAGTAAAGTTGTAAATGGGTAAAACATCTGTCAGTCAGGATGCAGTGTCAGTTTACTGGAGGAGTTGTGGTTTCTTGTGTTTCGGCATTCAGCCATAATCTGCAGAATCAGAGCACGATCCTGAGCAGGAGAAAACTACTGGCACCAAAACTAATTTTCCACTGTCCGACAGTGGCTTTCAACTTCCAGGGGTTATCGTCACAATATAACACATTTAACCAAGCATGAACAAATAAACATCAGAAGCACTTTCAACTGTGTTTGGAGGTTTTTCTTCTGTCAGTTTTTATGGAAAATTATATTTGGGATATCAGAATTATCTGAGGTCAATGTAGATCAAACATCACAAATGCTGTTTATCTAATTCAACGTGTCAGGTCATGGAAATTTGTGAGAATCAAGTGCAGTGTTGTTCACTCTGAGCTTTTCTGATTGAGTCACTGAAGAAAACCTCAGACTTTCTTCATTTTCAGCTTTCACAAAACATTAAAACTCTATGCAGATCACACTCACCAGAAGTGAGGAAATATTCACCAAGGTTTAGTGAATCCTACTAAAGAATGCACCACCTATCAACACCAGTAAATCTTACTAAATCATTTAGTTGGGAAAGCAAACCAGGCGTTCCAGCTGAATGTGGAAAAGTCTTCAGCTGGCTGTGTTGATCTTGGCATGGCAGGCTGTAATGACAACATGACCCTTCCTGCTGAAGGAAAGCTGCTCTCTCGGGGGTCAAGGTACACGCTTCATCCAAAATCAGGACTGACACTGGCCAGATGCATTCCTGAGAGTCGAGATCTCAGAACCTGGAGCATGGGTTACATATGAAAATGACAATCATCCAGAGGATCTAACTAACTTCTGCAGATTTTGAAAGAAAAATGACGTCATATAAAAACACAGGTTTCTTGAGCAGCATAAACATGTAGTAGCAAAGCTGATTTGTTTCACTCGAATTAGTCAAATATTTCACTGCCGAGCTCCTGGAAGGAAGGAAGTAAAAAAAAAGTAGGTAAAACTAGATAAGCTGATGAACCTGTTGAATCCTTGATGGTTTCTTCTCAGTTTCCAAAGGTTATTTGATTGTTCGTGGGGGTTTTCAGTACCTGTGCCACTGATCCTGCGTCCATACTCTGTCCAACTCCTTAACAGAAGTAAATCACTATTGCAACCAAATCTTCATGGACAGGAGGAGAAACAGAGGGTCTAAATGGAGGTCTTCAGCATTTTCTCTCTGCTATTTGCAGATGATGTGGTTCTGTTGGTTGGATCAAAGTGTGATCTTCGGTGTGACCTCGGGCAGTTTCCTGTTGAGTATGATGCAGCTGTGTGGAGGGTCAGCACCTCCAAGTATGAAGCCATTATCTTGAGGATAATACATAACATGAGTTTGACAGTTGACCCCATTGGGGTCGATGACAACACTAGTCACTCCTGAAAAATATTGCTGGGCAAAACTGCATCTTGACAGCCTTGCTTCTCTTGCTAACACTGCAATCAGCTCTGAATAAGCTGCAGAAAATGGAGAAATAAAAACTATGTAGATGTTGATGGACCATTCAGCCTCAAACATCTAATGATTGTGTGTGCATGTTAAGGAACTGTCACCAAGCTATTATTTGCATTTTTGAAATTTATTGGCATTGGAAATCCAACAATTTGCCACTAAACAGCATGTAAACACTCACAGGGACTGAAATGCAAAACAAAAGCATGAAACACCAATATGTTACAATGCAAAATAAGTTGAGAGGTTTGTGTTCAGGACGGCTACAGTCATGGAGCCTCGTTCATTTTGATAACTTATTGAAATTCAACAGCATACATGCTTTCAGCTCAGTTCATTTGTCAGACAATATAAACATTTGTGTACGGACTGTTCAAAGCGTACGGTAGAATTTGACTGAAGCAAATCCTTTGTAGTGCAAATTGAAGCTGTTTCATGAATGCGAGCATCTCTGGAATGTTCTCTGAGTCTGATTTCACTGTCTCGGTGGTTTTAGTTCGGGCTCTCCACAGGTAGACGTTACACATCTCACCAATGTTTTCCTTCACTTCTGTTCAGCCCAGCTCCCTCAGGAGGAGGAGGAGTGCCATGAAGGTCATAGGTAAAGGTGCTCAGAGCTCTGGTCACTGTCATGGCTGTCCTCCTCGGTGTTCGGCCTCGGCGAGGTCTCCGAGCACTGCAGTCCAACTATTCCTGAAAACTCTGATGGGAGTAATGTTCCCTTTTTAACGTTCACCAGATCTTTCTCCCGTGCTGCTGCCTCCTGCTGGCCTCCCTTCACACGCTTCCACTTCATCCTCCTGTTCTGGAACCAGACCTTCACCTGGAGGAAACATCAAACAGTCACACACTTCAATCCACCTCGCCTGGTCATTTTACAGCAGATATAGATGGAGGTTGCACCGCATGACCCAGCCTAAATGAAGGCGTCCTCGTCTTAAACACCAGCACAGGAAGAGTGAAGCATCCAAACTGTAACTCAGATGATTAAAAAGTACCTTACTGCTTTTTTAAATCAAAACAAATGTAACTCTGCAGTAAGTTTGTTATGTTGTTGTTAAAATTCAGGCCTGAGTTGATACTGACTCCAAGATTTCTGGCCTGATCTGTAGCTGTCAGTGACATGGAGCTGAGAGGAGCACTGACCTGTGACCTTTCACCTCTGTGTCGAGGTTGATAGCTGTAATACTGAGAACCCAGAAGACGACATTTTTGACCATGTATAAGTCGTGAGTGTTTTTGTATGAAGGTCCTAATGATGTGGTCTGACTCACTGTGAGTCGCCTCGACATGCTGAACCTATATGATGTCAGAGTATTTCAACCAATCAGAAAAACCCTCCCATTTCTGGACTTGGTTGAAATGCTCTGACATCTCATGGCACATTTCAAATGGCCACAAATCATCCATGATGGGCTAATTCTGACTTTTAGAAATGGATGTTTTAAATGTCTGAGCTCTTTTTTCAAACATTCCCATATATCTTCAGTTCATATGATAATCTATCTGCCAAACTGTATTTTGACCATAGGTTTTCTACTTCTTTGAATATCCAGGTCTTCTTCTCTGTGGCCACAACTGTAGCAGTAAGTGGCAGCTGCAGGTGTGTTTTCAGGACTTCATTGCTACACAGTGGTGTCATCTGTCAGATGTGGTCAGTCAGTCTGACATTTTATCATCTGTGGTAACCATCATTTTGTTCACTTGCAGCAGAGTGTAAAACAGCACGGTGGTTTTCACACAGGTGAGTTGAAGAGCAAGTTGCATTAGCTCCGCCCACCATGCTGACAGAAAGCAGCACCGCTGATGGTGAAGGTAAACACTGAGTGATGTCACAGATGATGCTCGGGAATGTCACTACATACACCATGTTTGGGATTTTGTGAAAGCAGACTCTTGTTTGATGTCACCAGTGTCACTGTCTCCATCAGCGCCTCACCTGGTGAAACCTTGTCATTACATACTATATGTTTACCTCAAAGAAAAACTTTAAGATCAGTACTTTACTGTTTTAACAGTCTGATTGTCTGAGTAATAACCTCCAAAGTAAGACCAGTCACAGCTGAATCCTGGTTTGTATCAACATTTTAAACAGGGTCAGTTGTAGATAACGAATCACTGGGTTGTTCCTTCAGTGTTTCTCTGTATCCTGCAATATGAAATGAATAAAGACTCTAATTTAGATGTAGTGCCTTTAAAGCAGTGTCTCTCTGTGCATATATATATGTATTTATTAATATTCTAATGGAACATTGTGAATTTTGATTTCTAATCTTTTTTGGGGAAGAATTTTACCAAAGTTATTTTAAAACAACCACTTTTTATCTTCAGTGATGTGAACCTAAAATACATCATGTATTTCGGCACTAGTGCAGAGGTTAGCTGACATCCAGCTAATTTTGTGAGTGTCAGTGCAATGCTACTAACTAGTGATTAGATGTGTGGTGTGGTGTTTGCGGTTAGTATCACGACATCATACTGTATTTCCACATAGGCAGATATGTGCTGATGCATGAGTCACTGACGGCCTGGTGGCTCGCCCTCCGACTCCTTTCCCTGACTCCACAGCTTATTTAGTATTTGCGTCTCTCATAGTGATGAATAAGCTGCTGCCTTAAACGGTGACATCCAATCTGGACCAATGAGGTTCACCCCAGTCCTCTCCTGACTCCTTGTCCCCGTTCCCCCTCCTGTGATATTACATTTCAACCCTATACTCATATATTAACACACATAAACACACACAGCCCCTCTCTGGTCTCTCCCTCACCCCGCTGGGCTGCACAGTGGCCTCAGTTAAGTTTGAAGGGTGTTGTTTATTTTCTCATAAACAGCTCGGTGCTACCCCCAAAACCCAGAACAGCATTTGGACAGTTTATAGTTTTCCTCAGTCCCTCATCAACACCAGCTCCCCTCAGCTTCCAGTGACCCGGCTTCAGTATATCAAATAAGAAATAAATCAATAACTACTATCAATAACTACTACTATCAGTAATGAGCAGACAATGATAAAGTTCATCATTTAAGAACGAGAAGAGGAAAACAGGAATCCCCCAAAACCTTCAGTTTTTACACTTTGCAGATCTGTTGGTGTAACACCAACATGAAACACCTTTTAAAAAGCCATTCAATAAATAACTTTGTTTGCCGCTGAAGCATTCACAGCAAAGACAAACACATCAGATTTAATAATAAGAGTGTAACCTTCCTCAAGTGAATCACAGAAAGTTTCTTCCTTCATCTGGAGTTTAACTGGAGCTGTTTGAATCATGACACTGGGTTGATCCTCTAACTCTGTACTGGTTTATTTCTACCTGATCTACCTCTGATCTTATTCTGCTCCTAATACTGTACTTTCTCCTTACAAGCTGGGTCTGTAATAATGGTTAAAGATGTGGTCAATAAGAATTAATAATAGCAAGACTCCCCGGTCACAGATAAATCTATCAAACATATAGTTCCCAGCAAATGTTTTACAGTAACAGTCCAATTAAGAAAGTATGATATTGATGGAGGCTCAGATAGAGGCAGAGACAGAGGTTCAGATAAAGATTTATGTTTGACTAGGATCTGTCCTTTCCTAAAACCAGTCTGTAGTACTGCCGTCTCTCACCTGTGAAGTATTAAAGTTTGAAACATCCTGTCTCAAAGTGATGCTGAAAACCTTTGTGTACATTTTGCTTCGATAGGTTGGACTTTTGTAATTCCTCATTATCAGGATGTCCCAGTGACTCTGGACACTGGACACTCTATAACAGTGGTCCCCAACCTTTTTTGCACCACGGACCGGTTTGATGTCGGCATTATTTTCACGGAGCGTCCTTCAAGGTGTAGCAGATAAATACAGAAAAATAAAATAACATCACCGGCATAAAAACAAACAAACAAATGTTTTCCCTTTGCGAAGAAGTTGTCCAAAGACGTTTGTTTTTTTACTAATTTTTGCTAGTTTGCAGACTTATTTGTTTGGCTAACGTGTTTGATCACATGACCGAGACAAGCGTATTGACGTGTGAAGAGACACAGACGACAGTTAAGTCGGAGAGAATCCAGTCGTTTTTCAAAATAAAACGTCTTTCAGACTATAATGATCAATACAACCGATTTTATATAAATCATTGATTCTTTCTGTGCGGCCCGGTAACAAATGTCTCATGGACCAGTACTGGGCCCTGGCCCCGTGGTTGGGGACCACTGATCTATAAGATCAGATGTGAAACTTTCCTTTCGGATAAAGTTGACAGTTAGATCTTCTGAGGTTATCATGGACCATCCCTCAGGTATGTTGCTCTAGGTTCAATCTGCTGGAGGATCTGCCATGATGCACCCTCCTCTCCTCTTTGTTTTTCACTCCTTCCTTCCTCTCTCATAAAGATATGAAGGTCTTACCATGTAAAGTGCCCAGAGACGACTTTGTAACAATGTAGCTCTGCAAACAAACTGCACTGTTAAATAACAGGTAATACACACTACACGCCATACACCACCTGAGCTGCAGGTATCATCAGCACCACCGTGTCTGACAGGAACTGCTAGATAAATACCTCATACATGTATAAGACTTATCCATCTGCAGTGCAGCAAACAACATGTTACAACCTGCTACACAGTAACATCAGTACTTATCTGTTCCAGCTTCAGTTCAGTGTTGGTGCAGCAGTCAACATATTCCTCTCAACTTGTTATTGTATTGTTTGCAGGGAATGCTGTGGTAACTCATGATTCCACAATAATTCTGGAAACCTGTAACAACCACCATGAAGTTCAAACCTACAAATTACAAACAATCACCCAAATGAAACAGCAAATGTTTCAAACCAACACATCATAATAACTAATCATGAGGAGCACTTAATACATAATAAAACAAACTGAACGTACTGCTAGTCCAGCACAATGCATGATGGGAAATACAGGGACAAAAAAAAGCTGGTGGCTCTGTCTGTGATATAACCTCAGTGTGCAGTGTAAGAAAAACATGATGACACCGTTTCCTTCAGCTTTCCAGAAACACCATGAAGCAGTCGTCTCTTCCCGATGTCCACAGCTGTTTCCAGATGTTTTAACCTGTAACCGAGCAGCAGTAACTGTACTGGTGTCAGCCTCACACAAATGTTTCTTTGTGAGCATCAGCACCATCTGGACTGTGACATGCAGCATGAAAAGTCACTTCACAGCCACTGAGAGCAGCACAGTGACATTTCAAAGAGCTTGGTGGTTTGGAGGCGATTAGCCGCCGAGCACTAGCATGACACGTCCGACCGCTTGCTAATGTCAAAACACAGAGGCTTTTATATTTCTCCTGTGAAGTCTTTACTGGTTTTTAATGGGAGCCATATATCATCTGACTTCATCCACAGAGTGATGGATGCTGTGCAGGAGTCTCTTACAAAATGAGGACAATTAAAATAAAACAGCGATTTAAAGTGGCGGCTACAGTCCAAGCAGCAAAATACTTTACTACCCTGAGTAAAACTACTGAGCAACATTTACCAGTGAAGGGGTTTAGTACCAAGTCTTTAATGGCAGGACTCATTACACTATACTTGGTTTTTACATTTCTATTTGTGAACAGGTAAAGTACGAGGAGTTAGGCTATAGCCATGCCCTCTGTTTGGTTTCCAGCTTTGTTACGACTAACCATGAAAGATCGTACGAAGCTACAAACTGATGGCTCACGCTTCACTGTGTGACAGGTGTAGTGAGCAGAGCTGACCTAAGCTTGTTTCATCCCTCCAGTCATGTGGTGAAGCATCAGCCAATCATCTGCTTCTGTTTCACCATCTGTTCTCTCGTCTTCGAGTCAGGCACAAAAATGTCATTTGCGCCACTGTTCAACCATTTATTGACATCAACAACAAAAATACACTATGATTCCCCCACCATTTTTAGGGCACCAGTGGCTCAGTGGGTTGGGACTTGGGAACAGGAGAGTCGGTTCAGCTCCAGAGCACTGAGCAAAGCACTGACGCCCCCAACTGCCCTATGCCCCCTATATGCATATTACAGGGCCCCTATATGTGTGTGGATTGTCTAGGGGGGGCAATGTGTGTGTCAATGACATTTTGTCGTGTGTTAGTACTGTGTGCAGACTGACAACTAAACATTGCTTCTTCATTGCTTCTTCTCCACAGCATGTGGCAACGCAGCATCTACCGTCAGATCACCAGCTGTGTTCAAACATCTTGGACAGTGAACGTTGAGGTGTGTATGGACGGTTCAGTGGTGCTTTGGAGACAGGGCTCACCACCTCTGTTATGTTGGAGCCGAGTGTGATTATTAGGCTGATCACATGACCTAACCTTCAACATAACACACACGACACTGATCCCTGTCATTTTCTCTCTCAACATAAGTGAATGATCATTATTTCCAAAATGTCTCACTCTCAGCAGATGACCGGACCTCAGACAGGAAGCATGAGCCAGTTTGACTTGGACTTCCTGTTTGCACAGAGCAGGGTGGGCCTGATCAGAGCCCTCAGGGGTAAACAGATCTGTCCCAGCATCCAAACACTGTACAGCCCAATAACTGATCCATACTGTGGACCTACCTCCCAACAGCTGACCCAACACACGAGGATCAGATCTGACCCTGAGGGGCAGCGGTCAATCTAATGTAAGTGACCCAGCAGTCGACCTACATGAGACAAAGCTTTAAGACAAATGCAGAACAAGGATTTTTTTAAAAAATTCTGTATTTACATTTAAAAACATCAGGGAGATGACTGTATATTTCTCCATTAATAAGCACTTCAAGGTATTTTTTTCTGTCTGCGATGCTGAACACAGTTATCCAGGAGGGTTTAATAGATCCAGTATTGAACCCCAGACACTATTTGACTGCATTTAATATTGTTCTACTTTTATTTTAACTCTTTAATTAGATAAATGTTACTTCCAGTTGCTCTAATATTATTTTTGGCTGGATCACAGAGAGGAGGAGGGGAAGCCACAGTGATGATTTATTACCTCCAGACTTTACTTTCTTGTGGATCTCTCTGAAGTGCTGTCTCATAATTCCTAGTGTAGCTCTAACTTGTGTTTGTCAGTGAGAGCTGTGAGGTCTGTGTAACCTCTGATGGTTTGTTGGTTGTTAGTGTATATTCACGGTGTTTGGTCCCGTTCTGCAGGTACTGTACTTGTCGTTCGGTGAGGTCCAGGTTGACGGCTATTTCGTAGCGTCTCAGTCTGGTCAGATAGTTGTGGTGTGCAAACTCAGACTCCAGTTCCCGGATCTGCTCTTTGGTGAAGGCTGTGCGCTCCTTCCTGGGCTTGCTGCTCATGTCTGACTTACAGCTCCCGTCCTGGGACTCTGAAATGAAAAACAGAACATTTTCCAGCCACAAGTGTGTGTCCAAAGAAGATGAGGAGGAAGAAGAAAAAAAAAGGGGGGGGGATGGGGGGAGCGGGTAGAAAAAAAGTAGTGAGGTATTGAGGGGGTGATATACTGCAGGGGCCCACCTGGGACTAAAATAACATGAAAGCCTGATGGTCACCTCGTACTGTGGGATGATGGTATCTGGCTCCAGCAGGGAGGAGGTTCCCACGCACTGTGTCGACAACTCAGTGAAAACTGTTTAGTCTCAGTATTGCTGGGATCAGTGTTTTTATTTACAGCATGTATCTCATCCAAAACTCTTAATTTGCTCGTGTGTTTTTGTGTTTAGTTGTGTTGTGCTGCCAAAGGTCTGAGTCTCACCTGTGCTTGAGGTGTCACAGACTTATTACAGCCTTTTGAAACATTTTCAACTTGTATTGCTTCATTTTTCTACCATCATCCAACAAACAGTGAAACAAAACATCCATCTGAATCCCACAGGGCAGCTGCACCAGGAGGTTTGGGTTTAACTGTCACTCCATAAGCTAAAGTTTTTTCACCTGAACCACACCTTTACCATCAAATAATTTTCACAGTCATAATCTGTCAGAGTAAATCACAGTGTGCATCTGTTGCAGACAAACACTGGATCCAGGCCTGGGTTTAATATGTTGTGATTTCCCAATAACAGGCAGGGTTCAAGGATTTTCAAGAAACACAGACAAGTACGATCGAAGGAAATGATGCTCGACTGCATCCAAGCAGAACAGTATATCATAAAGATGGTATGATATACAGCATGTCATCAGAGGAAATGACTGTGTAGTCTGTACTGACATATAGAGAGCTCAGAGGTTGTGGTCCATGACAGATGGCGATGTGTCAGTGCGTCTCCAGGACTGGAAAATAGATCTAAACAATTCCAGGTTTTCCAGGATGCATGTGACCTCTGACAGAGTGTGAGAGCTCAGACATGAACCAACAGTAAGAGAGATGAACTCACTGTTTGTTCTGTGTCTGACATTTACACAGAAAACACAGAGGAGATGATGTCACAGTTATTATATCATATTCTTAGATGTATTAACAGTGGTGGACAGTAACGGAGTACATTTACGTGAGTACTGTACTTAAGTACATTTCTTCAGTATTTGTGCTTTACTTTTTTTTTTTTTTTTTTAAACTTTTACTTTCACTCCGCTACATTTCAAAGACAAATATTATACTTTGGACTCCACTACATTCCCAGGAAGTGTGTGGTTACTTACTTTATATACAGTCTATGCTGCAATGTGTTTCAGGCAGTTTGTCCAGGTAGAGTTACCGTTGCACATGCACAAAATGGCAGGAAGTGACCGGCAGCAGAACCGAAAGAAGGAAGACAGGAAACAGCACGGTTTGGTCGTGTTACGTTTTTTAAAAAAGAAAAAAAAATACCGCTATATAGCATGTTAGCCTCTCGATGGGAAATTTGAAAACAAAAAAGCAAGACCGAGCAGTCACCAACAAAGTATTATGCAGACTCTGCAGGAAGGAGTTTTCTTTTCACCAAAGCCCTTTCAGATTAAAATACTACATAAACAGGAAGCAGACGTTAGTCGGGGATTGACTCGGGCACTGAGAACAATACAGCAATGTACTGATATTAGAAAATGTACTTTTACTTTG
>OOFC01018908.1:0-30796 GCA_900323345.1 Pseudochromis fuscus
GTCTCATAAATATGACGTCATCTTGTAGCGTCCGTTGCTAAGGACTCCTTTCTGCTCATTTCTGTAGTTAGCAGGTCGTCATGCCTTCAGAAGTGCAACTTGCTGCTGTCTTTTTTGGACGTTATTCGTTCGCCTTTCTTGGTCAAGGCGAAGAATTGTGCGGAGCCGTAAAGAGTTACGATTAGTGATAGCTATATGTCGGACAGCGAAAAAGCCGCCATCGTCGGTGAATGTAGGCTATTTCTAATCATAGTACAGAACAGGTTTTATTTTTTGGATACATTCTTGTGTGCAGAGTGCTTACATTTGTGGGGGACTTTTTTCGGTGCCATGCTTCCTTGTTGTTTTGTTAAAAACCACGCCTACCCCTTTGCTCCAAGGGGCACTGTGAATACGCTCCTTTTGAAGGGTCATGTTCCCCCTTCGCCTTCCCCCTTCCCCTCGCTATTGATGATGATTGGGACAACCCTCGTCTCTCGTGCACGCGCAAAACCGAGGGGAAGGGCGAAGGCGAAGGGCCAAGGGGGAGAATTGAGATTGGGCCTTAGTATTATAGCCCATCCCTGTTATTGTGCATCCCTGTTGAACCTTATGACGAGGAAGACCTCCAAGTCTGCTTAGAAAATGCATTATCAGAGAGCAGCATATTAAGCTAAGCATAGCCCCCCTCCAACAAAGAGATGGGGAATTTCTTGATGCCCTTTTTATCCTAGAGTCATTGTTTAGATCTTTCGTATCAGTTGCCATACAGCCTTGAAACAAGCTCATCTTTTGCACCATTTTCCTCTGGTGTCTAAATCCTCCACCAGTGCTTTTACTTCAAGAGAGATGACACACACTGCTAAGACACAAGACTGTATTTGTAGCCCACACACCTCTGTCATAGTCCTAGCACTGCAAGCCACATCAGCCCAGTTCCTGAGAGTCCTAGCTCAATTACTATTGTTACTGTGAAATCAAAGAGGTCAACCCTGCTTGTGTTGCGCCTACTCAGAAGCTCCCTCTGGATTTGTGGTCCCCCGTCACTCTCTCTAATTCAGCTGAAATACGCCCTGTGTGCCTTGTTGGAAGAACTGACACATTTTAGGTCTCTCTAACAAGGCAGCGGTGGTGTTATGTCCTCTGTCCTGCAACCATGTCTTCCATGACAGTGGGGCAAGCATGGTAGACTCCCCCTCTGTCTTTGTCTCCCTCAAAGAGATGCATCCCTATGTTGCCTTCCCTTTGTTCATGTCTTCTTAGACAGCAGTGTGGAACTGCTGTGTGCTCTCCCTCCACCTCCCTCCTGAAGACCCTGGTAGCCTGTGTGGGAGGATTAATGCTGCTGCTGTCTGTCGTTCTCCCTCTGCACTGTCTCACTTGCAAGAGTCTTAGAAACTCCCATTGTGATAATGGACTGGAGTGGAGAGATATAATGTAGTGGAGGTGATGTAGCTAATACTGACATTCCAGCTCAGGACTGAGAATCTGTTTCTGGCCTTCACCCTGAGGCAGAGGTCATAAACCCATTTTGCAATGGAGACCATATAGCGAGGCCATTTTCCAGAGGCTCTGCCCAGCTTTAGAAAGGACAACACAGAAATAAGATGCATGGATTTGCTATTGCTCCTCTTGTCATGTAATTATTCAGCAAATCTTTTTGAAACCAAAAAATTATTATTACTCTTGGATCCATAGTGGTTACTCTAACAGTGGTTTCATGAGAACCACATGGTGAATATTCTCCTGGCAACCAGAAAGAGTGAGGCCCTGTTTACACGACAACGGATTTAGGTTGAAACATCAAGGTTTTGTTGCGTTTGCTCCGCTTTGTTTTGTTGCGCCACCTGTTTACATAGAAACAGCGTTTTAGACGACCTAAAACAGAAACTTCTGAAAACCGCCTCCAGAGTGGAAATTTTCTAAACCACCACAGCCGCTCTCACCGTCTAAATGGGGCACCGGCGTTTTCAGTGAGAACGCTGCCGTCATGTTCTGCTTTGGGCATGTGCATTACACTTTATTGTTTTTGCCATGTGCTAACTGGACAACAGAACTACAACAATGGCGGCCTACTGTGTTGGGCTTTTGCTGCTGAGTCTCACCGTCCTCAAGTGTCGCCCAAACCAGTAATCACACTTCATCATCTGTCCACAGTGCTCTGTGTATCTTCCTTTTTTGTTAGTTTATTCACTACTGGCAGGACTTCTTCTGGTCTGTGGATAGTGGTCAGATGGGGTGTGCCTCATCACCAACATCACCTACTATCGGCCTGGCATGTATACTACAGCGTTTTCAGTCCTTCCAGCATTCTTGTGTAAACAGAATTTTTTTTCGTGTAAACCCAACAATACTTTTGCGTTTCCGGGTGAAACATTGTCATGTAAACAGACCTAAGACCTACTTGTACTTGTAAAGAAAGCTGGGATGGGAACGGAGTGGAAAAAACTATTTGAAACGTGAGTTTAAGTGCAAGGTACAAGTAGTATGTATCTCTTAGACCAAAACAAAAACAAAAACTTGCTACCCTCTGCTATCCCATGACATGGCATTAAGGTAATGAAAACCCTTGTTTTACGTCTGACCGAGCTGACTGTTATTCCAGTGGCCCCAAACTGCTTGGTGGCATGGTGGTTCACAGAGATGATTCAGTTTTTATTTGTCCAGTCCTAGATCTCTGTACTGAGACCAAGACACCATAGATTCTTGAAAGGACTAGTTTGGTGTATCAAGGTCTTTCAGAGGTCCAAAGGGTACTTTGCAGCCCATCGTTTCAGTTTCCACAGGTGGAGTGAGGGACAAGGAGCCCTGTATTAATGTTCTACTAAAACAGGCTCTGCAACAGCGAGCAGGAATGATTTATCTTAAATCAGTCCTCTGTACTTTCTCTCCTCAACCATTTCACCTTGCAGAGTATCCAGCGTAAAGTTCCTCTGTCCCTCAGTAAAAAAGAAAAAAATAGGATTTTTCTTCAGACTTTTTTTAAAAATGCTTTCTGAGGACATGGATTTGGTCTGCTTATTGTTTTGGGGGCTTTTCTGTTTTCTTGTTGCTTTTACCTGTAACCTTTAAGGAAAAACAGTAGTGTTGCATGCAGACTACACCTGTCATTTAAGGCTTAGATATTTTGGAGTTTCTCGGCTCTGGGTCAGTTCTGTGGCAGGACTTTCTCTTGGAAGGAGGAAACATTGCACTGCTTCTGTCTGTGTGGCTGCTGTAGAGCTTGCAGCAATGTAAACTAGTTTCTTTGTAAGCTTCACTCTAAGTAGAGGCAGACCTATTGGCTGTGGAATGGCATGTGTTGGCAGACAGGAATCCTCCCTCAGGTTTTCATGTGGCAGGTATTGATTACAACAAGTATGACCTTGTGGTTAACACACTCTGAGTCCTACTTGCTGACGTAGATACGATACACATTCACCTCTGTTTGCTGCTCAGCAGGACAGATGGATTGGGATTTACAGATCATTATGAAAAGTCAACCACATGTTTACATAAATTAAAAGCAAATGGAAAAAAGTTTTACTGCCATTACTACTTTACACCACACCCATGTCAAACAGGTTTGTGTTTCTAAGCTGCTGCTAGACATGGTTTTATTATTTTTCAGTTTCTCACACAGGAGACCTATTTTCTGTATTCAGTATATTTGTTGAGCTTGAAGCCATGCCATGAATATTGTCGTTTACATAATGTATTGAATTTGCTAACACAGAAAAAGAGCCTCTGTACTAACCACATTTTCTCACCATTTCAGCTCAGGAACAAAACTTTGGGGATCAGTTTCTTCATGTGTTCCTACAAGATGGAAGACCTGTTGCTAAAGTTGGTTGTGGTGGCAGTCATGTTTTGAATGCAGCTGCAGGCCAGAGCATCAATAATAACAAATGGACACCAATCACGATCCGGTAGGACATACCTCTGCTGCTTTTCTGTCTGTTGCCAGAGTCATTACCATTAGTAATAACACTGTTACATACACTGTACATTATAAAATTACAATGCAAAACTAGACAAACAACAAGATCAAACAAGTATTGTGCAGGTTTACTTATCACTTTAAAGAATGTAAAATTTCCTGTGCTTTCTTATTATTTTGTGCTGTGTATATGTTGTTTAGCAGGTGTTTTTAAGGTCATATCTCATCTCTATTTGATACCATATTAAAGGGGACATATTATACTGCTTTTCAGGGAAGATAAAATAAGTCTTGTGCGCCTCTAGAACATGTCTGTGAAGTTTCTTGGTGAAACTCCGCTTTGATCGTGTATTTTAGTCTCCCTCAAAAATGCTCTGTGACAGGTCTGCTCAGAGCAGTCTGTTATTAGGTGCCTGTCGCTTTAAGGCGCTCCCCTTCCATTGCTCTGCACTGATGTAAGGACGCTGTCGCTGTAACCAGGAAACCAGCGCAACATGAATAATCAAAAATGAGACCAATCCAGTCTGCTGTGAGGCTGCAGCCTTTGTAACTAAATGTGTGGGTTTTTACAAGAACCGAGTTTTGGCTGCAGTCATGTCGCGGCCAAACTACTCTTGTAACGGGGAAATCCAAGAAGGTGAATCCTATGCATCTGACACTGTGGGAGACCACATGGGACACTCTGGAGGGATTTGCTAATGCAGCGTCTGTCGGACCCTGTCAGACGCCGTCTGATATATTGTTACGTCACAATATATCAGAATCCAGAACGAATTTTTATCACACCATAGCACAAGCCTAGCTCTACTGTGTAACATTTCTTTATAACAATTCATAATCTGATCACATGTAATTTGCTTAATCTATATTTTATATACATTTTGTCTTGACTATTTGTCACCCAGTTATGGGTCTCTAACTAAAGCTTTACACTGAATGCATGGCATGATACAAAAATGCAGTGGGGCATGATAAAACAACACAACTCAGTATGTGAATGAGCCAAAAGAACCTAGAGTGCCACGCATAAATTACATAGCAGAAAGTCAGCTGGAGTTGGATGGTTTTGGCTTACTTTGATATAAATGTGATCATAAAAAGCTATTACTTTTGCCATCTTACCATTCTTGTCACTGGATTTAGCTAAATTTCATTTATTTTTTAATTTTTTTTAAACACCTCCGTGCGTATAATATTTCTTAAAAAGAGACAAGCAACAAATCTAGCTGTTCTTTTGGATTATCAAGGAAAACAATTGGCTCATAAACATTTGGCAGAAGATTTGGTACCAAATGCTGAACCTGATCCACATGCATAACTTGTCTCTTTCAAATAGGTCTGATCAACAATGCTTCCCCATGCACAGCTGATCTTCTGTCTCTGTAATGCACACACAGGCTTACAGCTCATCACTGTGGGGTAGAGGGAGCCAGTGGGAGAAACGAGAGAGGGGCCTGCCACTGAGCTCTGCCTCTATTTATTCTTGATCGGTTCAGCAATTTTATTCATATGCAAATGAGTGCATGACATCATCTACTCATGTTTGAGCACCGAATACCTACTTTCCTTGGATGATGGCAACACTGAATGCAGTTGCCTCAACTTGCTGTTGTCAGCATCTCTGCAGTACAGGGCAGTGGCTGTATTTAACTGTAAACTGTATTCCAAGCTCCACCCGACTGTGCAAATCCAAATTGCCTGATATTACTTTAACACAGGCTCTTCTCCTTTTTTTTTCTTCTAATTTTTCTCATCTTCCACGACTCACATGCACTCTGACCTTTGAGTCACTGATCTTACTGTCATCTGTGGCATGTGCACACAAACATCTGAGAAATTGATGTACAATGTACAAATACAGTTGTACCACTGAGTTCTCCATACACATAGCTGGCTGTCTATTGCTGGATAGTTGATGTGAAGAGATGGTATGACTTATTTACCTACATTCAATGTAATTTAAAAAAAAAAAAAAAAGCAGCATACTGGGCATGTGTCCATTCTGGGCTTTTATACACTTTTTTAATGACATAATTGCTGCACAGGGTTTATTTAAATGCTATTAAAACCCCTCTCTGTTGCTCAGATTTTGCCACACTTTGAACACAATATATCTCAAATAATTTTAATTTCCTTCTTTTGTTTTTCTTGACCCAGCCCTATTTGAAATTCTCTCAGAGGTGCAGAGGAATACTGCTCAACAGTCTTACACCACTCCATCTAGCTAATCATCACCAACAAAGGGATAAAAGGCATTGTGAATATTTAATCAAGAATTTAGCAGCCTGTTCCAACAGTAAACATAATTGAATGAATCACATTTTCTTTTTGTAGAACAGGATTGCACTAAAATGATCAAGACAATCCAAAGTAGCTGCCATTTACATGAAGTATACTGCACAGACCTTTCCTTTAAAATGGGAAGAGCTTGCATTTAATTTACTTTCACAATATAAATTGTCTAAAACTGCAGGCTTTGAAGAAACAGTGGGTTTTTTTTGAGGGGGGGAATAAGGGATGTTATAACTTACATTTATTCTGGCACACTATCAATACTTGTGCAGATTTTGTGAAGGTAATGGTGTTACGGTGCATTGTGTTTCCTAGCGAAAGACAAGCAGATTGATAGCAGATGTGAAGCATGCAAAACATTACTGCAACACAGCAACTTTAAATTATATTTTCCCTCTCTAGAAATGTTTAATTGTATTATTTTCACTTACAGCGCAAATGGGCTGTAGCACTCCACAACAGACAAAAGTTAGCAAGACAAAAGGTTCATGCTGAAATACTGTGCTACCATATAAATTCGCAAAGGAGTGTGTGCAGGGGGGAAGCTGTGTCATTTTTCATTTGGGGAGGGCATGTTTGTTGTTGGCTTGGTTTTTGATGTTGAGAAGTTTTCCTTTGGGATTGTTTGTGGCAATACTGCTACGATTAAATTTGAGAGTGGCAGACTCCAAATGCTCCCCTGGTCATATGTGAGGCTGCGCACATTATTGGTTGAATCCCGCGGTGCTTGGTGTTCACTGTCGGAGTGATTTCCATTCACACGCAGTCAAAGATCAACGAGGATGACACATAACTCTTTTCTGCAGCATCACATTTCTTTCCTTGTCACAGGTGAACTCTGAGTCCCTGGCAGATATGATTATTCAAATTTATGCTGCCTTTTTTCTCTCCAGTCAAAAGAATGGGGGTAGTGTCTAAAGTATGGATCTGACTTACTGGGAATATGCTTTTTTATGACAGGAAATTTTCTGTCCAGCACCTCATGGGTTTTGACGTTCATGTTGATGTTTTTATAGGCTGTCATATTATTTCTGTTTAAAAGGCTAAACATTGAGAAAAAATGGTGCATGGCCACCACATCCAGAATTTTCTCACAATTTTTTGAACTTCTTTGTTTGATGCTAGGAAGATGTCAATTTTATGCTTGATCACAGATAGTAAGGACCCACATAACTTTGGCCTTGTGCTTCTATGATTGCATGTGTCCTTCCAATTCAGACTTGAAATACTTCTTATACTTATGACTTACAAATTTCATTCATTCATTTCGTTGCAGTGCTGGCATCACCATTCTGTTTTCCAGTGCACTACACTGATTTAAGCAGGAATATAAATCATAATCACAAAGTAATACCTGAAAAATAAAAAAATAAAAAAAATCTTGAAGACTGTACTTCCATTACATTTCGAAAATTCTGTGCAAACCCTTTTTTTCCTCTTCACATATACCTGAATTTAGTGTCTTGCTGGAGACATGTGTGCAGCATGAGGCAGGAATCAATCACCAAATGTATGACTAATGGATGATTGATGAAGCCCAGGCCAAAATGTCCTGACATTTTTTTCCTTGTAAGTTAAACTCCAAAAGCACTTTAGGGCTTTTATTGCATGTAGAAACAGTTATTAAGGATTCTGGTAAAACTAACATTTAATAGTCCACTCACTGACCATTGGATATTTTTGATGTAAAAATCCTCATGTGGGTGTGAAATGTCGCCTAGCAACGACTGCTGTAAGAGGAAGACAACAGACATGTATTGTGGAAAGAAACACTGGAAAGAATTTCAAAATAGTAGCACATTTCAGGATATTACACTGGTCTGACATCTTTGTATTAATGTCAAAGAACCATAAGAAACTCAGCTTTCTGAGTTCAAGTCCCATCCAGCATAGAAAGACCTCTGTCACCTTTCCTTCTGTTAACTTGACCAGAAACATGCCAGCTAATTAGGAACTAAGACGGATGTGTTGTGTCTAATCCAATCTATCTACACAGCACTTTGGTATGTGTGAGTGTTTTGTTTGAGTAATAGGTAAAGTAATCCCTTTGCCATTTGTAAAAGTAATTAGTAAACAGCCTTGATTACTTTTTTCCTAAACAGTTGTCATCCTTTGCACTTTCATAGTTGGGTTTTATCGCTTCAAGATGTTTGGGAAATATTTATTTGGGAAAGTGCCATGCCATTTGTGCACCTGCTTGTAAAGTGAAGTCTTAATATGGAGCGTTTTGTTTTTAAATCTTGACACAATGCCAAATCTGAGGCAAGGTATGTTTATCAATTACACAGTTTTCAGCATTGTATTGACAAGTCTTCCCATAAAAGATTCATTGAAGAGGCAACCAACAGCCCTCCCTGCTCACTTGGAGTTTCTTTTGTGAAGCCCTACAATACCAAGAGCCTTGCTGTGTGCTGTCTAATTGTATTGCTGGAGATATAATGATAGAACACAGGCTACCCAAATTAATTGAGGCTTGCCAGTCACAGCACAAATTATGCAGCAAATGCTGCAGTGCCGCGTGTGAGAAAGTCACTGCACCAGAGCCAGAACAGGCATTACAGTCAGTGTAGGTGCAGATTATGGTTTGATACAGGGCTTGTTGCACTTAAGGAAAAACCAACAAACAGATCCCTCCTGATGTCTTGTGCAGTAGGTGCTATGTGAGATGACATTTATTGATTATTAAGCATATGGAGGTTTATTTTCTTTCATATCTGTTGTAAGTCTACAACCTGTTGTGCTTATAATAATATCAAAGAAACAGGTGGTGCTTGTCTTTTTTAAACATGTAATACGTGTGAGCCAGTTACTCTATCAGCTTACAGACAATAAACTGCACTGAGTATAGTCGCTGTTTGCAGAACCAATAGACTCTTGACTCTAAATCACTAAATGACTTGCAAATTATGAATTCACCACTGACATGTTCCACATTATAATTAGTTTTTTGTAAGAATCTGAAATATGGTTAGAATAAGTCATTTAAAAAAAAGAGTGTTACATCTTGCCTATGAGCCAGTAAAAACTGTTGCAAGGGCAACGGCGCAGTGCATGATGTTTTACTGCCATCTGTTGCCAATATTTTCAGATGTTTTATGCAATAGTAATACTTTAATGATGATCCTCCCTCATTATTAATTTTCTGCAGGGGACTGTGAAGGAGGCACAATCAAATAGGATTGTAAAGACAAACACCCACCTTCAGGTTTAACAAATACCTTTGTGTAAAGGTGCAGTGCTGAAAATATTTGCAAGGTCCCTGAACATTCCAGGTAATATTTCAGTGGTGATCCTCAGGAAAGTTGCAGAAATGCAGTTGCCCTGAATTAGTCACACACCAAACACATTCTAAATGAGGATGTTAGTGATGACAAATCACTGATGATTAGAGCATTAGCCAGATGAACAAATGCATAAATGATGATTGAGTAAGTGAAAATGATCACAACTGTATTGTGGTTGTGTGTTTGGAGAAAATGAAATATTTATACATTTTTGTTTGTTTACCTCAAGTTGGGACTTTGCTGTTGTTGGTCCTATGAGACCCAGCAGTGAATGGTTCACAGGGGAGTGCAATAAGACATTACATACTGTTTCATCTCTGCATTAGACAAACCCTGCCCTCTTTTTCTTCTGATTCATTCACATGTTTGTTTGTCTAATAAAATCCATTGTGGTTTTGTGTTTGTGTGTCTATGTGTGTGGCAATGATAATGGCGGAGCTGTAGGGCATATTGCTCAGCTACTAGACTAAGTAGTTATAGTCATCTTTATAAATAGTCATCTTTTCCTTTGAGCAAGACCTATGTAAATTAGCCCAGTGGAGCATTCAATGTGCTCACGAGAGCTCATCAAGTACCATCATCCTGTTTGCTTAGTGAGCATGCTCTTGATGTCTCATAGGAACAGTTTTTGCAGCATTAGCAGTCCAAATAAAAAGCTACTGTCGTGAGCACCAAAATATGCGTCAAATGCCCTCAGCAACAGAGAGTTTTGTAATAACATTATGATGTTTTGTACATCACCAAACAGTCCGTTTTTACTGCAGTAAAACATGGATTGCAATATTGTATAATTTCAGTCTTTCATTAGGACCTTGTCATAGGCTTCTGACTTGAAAATAAACAGAGGAGCATTGTAATTTTCAGAATTAAGTGATCAGGTACTGTTGTGGTAATGTAGGGAGAATGACCTCAGAAAGCCACAGGGCACCCTGAGGATGGTGATGGATGTCTTCTCTGGACATTAGGTTTCCTTTCACGTTATATGTACCTGAATTTATCTGTTAGTGTGTATGCATGTGTGCTAAACAGCTCTCGTAATTTCCATACCTGTAATTAGTCCTACCTGAAGTTGTATGTGCGTGATTGCCTCAGGGAGGCGTCCTGGAAGGCTGTTTCAAATTAGCAGGAGGGCGATTGCCCTGATTGTTTCCATCTGGCCATTAAAGCAGACATTTGAGGGTTTTTCCTCATCAACACTGGTACAATCACAGAGAATAGAGAAAGGCATTTTTGCAGAATATGATTTGCAGTTGAGTGAAACATGATTGGTGTTTCATGTTTAAAGGGAAGGAGTGAATAAACCTATGGGGGAGGTACATGATGTAGATTACTCTCGTACAGAATCATGTTTATGCACATTGTGCAGAGTGTACAACCTTTTGTATAATGTAGAGCCCTGTAAAGAGGTTTCTATTGTATATTGCCAGCATAAGTCCAATGATGAATTGGTGAGAAGAAATCACTTGACTTTGCCAGAGCTGGAATATGACACAAGTAGACCAGCTACTTAACATCATGGCTGCAACATTAATGACTAGTACAATTGTATATTTCCCCAGAGAGACACAGAGGGTCAAATGATAAAATTGTCTTTCCTCTCCTTAGGGTTATAATGTATATCTAGTTTGTGCCCTCATTTTATCATTAATTAATCCTGAATGACATAATGAGCTCTTACCTCCATGATGACTTTTTTTTTTGCGCTGATGTTTCCTCATTGTTATTATTATTTAGTATCATTATTATTGGTAGTAGTAGTGGGAGTACATTTATTTAACATAATGATACATATCACACTCAAGCTTGATCATGTAAATTCTACTGGTTATGACTGGTTAGCTTTACATGGTTATGCAAATTTCACTTTTTCTGAGGAGCACAACAATTTAAAGAATATCCGCACAGCACCGAGCAGAAGCCTATTTCTGGACTTCTCATTTAAATTCAACTGTGGAAAACGTCTATTTTTGTTGTCTCTCTTGGGTTTTGGGTGATAGCGGTGGATACAAACGCACCATTGCTTCAAACCCTAATCTAACAGTGCATAAAGTTTCTCATAAAACAGTGTGTAGTGTATATCTTGTCATACATAGTCAGTTTATGGTATATTCTCAGTGGTCACATTAGCAGCTCCATTACTGTGACTGCTCTGTCTGTCTCTACATCAGAACATTTTTCATGCTTTGCTGGATTTATTGTGACTATCATACATATTGTGGAGAGTGTCCCTTTCTAACTAACCTGGACTCTCTGTCTTCTCTCTTAACAGATACAGTCTGCCTGTTAGCAAACAAGCTCGGTCATGTATGATTGAAATAGCTGCAGATAATGGCACAGCTCAGCGTCTGGAGGAGTACATTTCTCACCCTGTGTCAGAGGTATTGTGACCTGTCTGCAGTCAAATCAATCTTATGTACAGCCATTATCTTAAATGTCCATTTCTAACCCATAATCATGTCTTCGGTACTTTCCCTTAGACATGATAAAATGTGAATTAAAACAGCCATGTAATTTGCAAGCATGTCCAACAATCAAACAAAATGCATCCGCACCTACAGTGTGTTTTCACAGAGACACACTGTATGTTCATAAAGGTGACTTTGCAATTTTCAAACCTGTGACTAACTATCTACCGTTTGGAATCAGGTGAGTCTGGTATTAAACTAAATCATTGTTCCAGTTATGTTACCTCTCATTATGATGATCGTGAGGTAAACAATATAGCAGTTGTGTTACAATGTAACCTGGCATTTTGCTCACACTTCATGATACACAGATGAGGCATTCTGGCAAAAGCTGAGGAAGATTTAACTGTTTTCCAGACAATGCTGCTTTGTTATACTTCCAGCGCCGTCTGCATTGTCTCCCCTGCTGTGCCAGCAGAGTGGCGTCCGTCTCTTAAATGAATGACTTATAGAACGCGTGACAGCAACATCATGATTAGATTAACTGTATGTTGTCAAAGCCAGTTGAGCACATTTCTTTTCCAGTAACAGCAGTTGCTTTGTGAATGAAAAACTGGAGCTTTCAATAAATACAAATGCACCTGTTACAACCTGTGTCATAGATGATAGCAACTGGCAACTATGTAAGTAGTATTAAACTAGTTCTTACCTGCTGATGACAGGCTTTTCTTTCTACTCTGCTTGTTCATTTGATTAACAACACTTATATTTGTTATTAAATTACTAATTTTCTTTTCACCTTTAAAGACCCAGAGAAGAGCTCAACCTTCTCACTGGCTTGACATGCATCCCCCTCCCTCTCTCTAATTTATGGATTTCTAATTTGAGAAGCCAAGATGTCACCCTGCTGTTAACAAGACATTCACTAACAAGATTTTTTTTTTTTTTTTTTTTTTTTTTTTTTTTCAAAAAAATAGCTTGTTGTTGGTTAGCCTTTTATTAATTGAATCAAAGATATTTGCTGACATGCAACAGTTGGGCAGTGATACTATCTTATTCAGATTATATAGAAGAGAAATAAATTCTAAACTTGTTGAGTAGAGTAAGTAAAGATGGGACATAAGATAAGATAAGAAAAGAAAAGATTAGAAAAGAAAAGATAAGATAAGATAAGATAAGATGGAAAAGATTAGAAAGATTGGAAAGATGTGTTGGTATATGTTATACTCAAAAGTAGATATGTAGATATAATGGACTGGATTTGAAATTGTGAACTAAAAGAAGAATTTAAGATTGATTGAAAAATGAAGCTTTTTGCATTGCTTGACCACAGACACTCAAGAGATCATGAAGTTAGCTGCCATCAGTCTCTATACTAGACTGCTGTGGCTCATCAGACAGCTCAGCAGATGTCGATGAAGCGCTAATCACTTTCATTACTAAAGTTGGTGTATGTCTAATTATAAGTAATTTAACCCTAATTTCTTGACAGGTAGGTTTCTCCAGTCACCCCAAGCCCTAGATTAAAAGTGGTCTATAGCTTCTCTTTGACTTAGCATCTTTAATTGACACCAACGTGGCAAGACTGTATAGACCCAAGTATACTCTCAGAGTTCAGCAGATTTCTCGCTGTGCTCCTCTTTGTTACTCAGACACCACAAAACACTGGCCATTAGGAACTAAAATTATATCAGTATACACAAAGGGACATGATGGAGCAACTAAAAGTTTCAACATATAAAACACAATAATACAACTGATAATAAAACTGATTCTGCAGTGGTAAAATTTTATTGTGAAATTATTCTTACTGAAATATTTATTTTATCATAGTATATTGTACAGCTAAATACACAACATATCTTACTGCGGTCACCCTAAATAATTAAAATAATTGTAATGTGTACAGTAACTATGGTAACAGTAACATTAGATATGCCTGACTGCAAGTTAGTGTAACAAGTCATGGTTTCTAAAATAAACACAAATATCAAATTTTAAAAAAATTATAATCACAAGTTATCAAATAAAAAAGTATAGAAACAAGGATTTAGAAGAAATGTGCATAAACATATATGCACACAAAAAAAATTACACAATTTCCTTATTTATTAATTTTATTTATGTATATACTATATATTATAGTATAGCAACTTATACTAGAGACCAACATACATCAGAGACAGGAACGAAATCCAAATATATTTACATTTGGTCTTGAATGTCACAGTTTGCCAGTGCAAGGATTCAAACCTGGAAAAAACATAAGCTCCTTGGCGGAGGTAATTATACACATATTTATTTTGTTTTTGCTTTGAAAGTCTCACTACTATCTTGTGACACTAATTCTTTGTTTATTTTGTTTGTTGTATGGCCAAGTTACTTATCTTGTGCAAGGTAAAGAAGTATATGTTGACATATACAATGGAAGAGATACCACAGAGTGGAGCTGCTTTCAAATAAAGATAAAAAATGAGCATACGTCTCTTGTAGACTCGGTGCTGTGAGTCCACTTACAAAGTCATGAATATTACATCAGTGGCTCTTTCAAATGGACTCTTCTCATAAACATGGTAAACATACTTGAAGGCACTGGAAACTTATTCTGTATCAGCCCATCGTCGTCATGCAGCTCTAGTGGCTTATAGCTGCTGGAATCGCATGCAAATATAGTTTAGCTCATTGCTAAAGTATCCAGCCATGACTGCTTATTTTATTTGAATCTTCAGCTTTGTTAAACATATTCTCACAGCTCTTAACTTTGCAGGGACATTGGATGCACATGGCTGTAAACCCTGTCATGTATGACTTTTTATGTGCAGCAGTTATGTAATTTAAAGCTTGCATTGAGCCAGCATCCATCTAACACCTCAGTGTCCGTCCACTGAACACCTCCAGTGCAGCTGTCCAACACTTTTCCTTCGTGCCAACATGCACTCATGACAAACATTACACTGATGGGACGTCACAGACATATAAATCATAGCAGGTATGAAACCATAAGACTTTAAGATTCAACATAATTTGACATCTTCTGTATTCACCTTCATTCTGTTACATACAAAGTTGGATATCGTCAGCAGAGCTTTCAGAATATACACCAGATTTAACCTGAATAAAACATATGGAGGAAGACAATGTAAATCAAGAAATAGGCCTTGGAGACCTACACAAGTAAGATATAAGCCTATTTTATTTCTGACATATAGCTCCCATATCCATAGCTGTATTTTTAGCCTTGCTTCCATGACCAGATTTGATGAAATAGTGGAGACCGGGGCTAGTTGTCACACTTTTTACACTCTGATAGAGTTCTTGGAATCAATACATCATATGAAAAATAAATGTGTACCAGATGAAAGACTAAAGTCTCAGGTATATATTTCGTATTCATGTCATTTTCATGTCTTGTATCAGTGCAGAGTTATAAGCCATTAAATAAAGAGTGTTAACATAGATAGGGTAAGTTGTCATACTGGATTTTGCAACAAATAAAACAAGGACAAAATTATTGTTGTTCTTTTTTGTCACATTAAACTCAGGCAAAGAAAATGTTTATCATATAGCTTGAAAAAGTCATTGTTCATAGACATTGAACAAATACTATGTAATATGCACTGGGTAAAAGTCCTTAGGAACTGCTGGCACATAGGCTGTGGCTCTCATTGAGCCCAATGTTGATGAAGTGATCATGAAAGTGCACCTGAGGAAATATGAAGTGGGGGGGATACTCAAAAAGAGACTTGGTGGTTTGTACCCCACCACTGAACCTGGGACAACTGTATGACTCTGTATTTCAGCTGGGTGAATGTCTTGCAGTACTGAGCCAGGGTACGGTGGTTGACAAAGTCCATTGTTGTACTCCTGACCCTAGCTCAGGTCACCTCCTTGACTGCCCTCAGCATCACATCAGCTGCTGCACGGCCATATTCTGTTTTTCTTTTGTAATTCCTGACCATGTTTTCTCACTTACTCCTCTGCTTTAAATCACACTTTTTTCTGTTAGAATAAAGTCAAAATGGCAACTGCTGATAAGCAGACTCTGTGTTTTAATTTAAATCCTTTTTGAAACTTGTCAAGTTATCTCAGCATGACTGAGACAACTTGCCCCAAACTAGCAGGTATGCTAACACTAGCTCTAGTTTAAAGTTAGCTGAACACAGAACAATGACTGAGGTATGACAGGATGTCTTAATCTCTCCTCTAACAAGTCCACATGTATCACTGTTAGGATTTTTTTATCTGGAAGAAGTTTATTTTGAAATATATAAAGTTGATATTTTTTACTTTGGGCTGTGCAAATTGGTTAATTGGTGCTCAACCCTCCTCACAATGTGTTATTCTCTTCTCAGTCAAGATGTGTTATCTGACCATGTAAGGGAAGAAAGCTAGTATTCCCCTTTTTAGTTGTGCCCTCTGATGGAGAAGATAATTGCAATGTGACAACTTCCCCCTGTGACAACCAGCCCCAGTCTCCCCAACAGGAATCCATTTCTATTCTATAAATGACAGAGCTGTTGATACATTAAACACAAAATCAGTCTATCTGAGTGAGGGGAGCTTTTTTACGTTGTGTAATTTGAAAGAATGTGTAATGGAGCTGTGATAAATGTTAATTTGTCACTGGAAATGAATCACAATGCATGGCGTGAGAATGGAAGTTATGTAAACCTTCTAAATAGAAAGTGGTATTTAATATTCATTTGAACAACTAGAGGTCACCACTAATAATAAAATATATGTCATTTACTGCTAATATGAGATGGTCTTTCTGGTGATAGCAGACACAATTATACCTGTTAAATTGACTGTTATGGTAGAATAAGTTGCAAGTTCATCTGTATTAATTCTACCCAATTACCTTTTACACATCACAGCTTGCAGTATTTTTACTTCTTTCTTTTTATTGTATCTGGATCTGTATTAACACATGTTGTCAAATTAGTGAAAAAACTAAATATTACTAAAGTTGCTGTTTTTTTTATATTGTATTTATTTTTTTATTATTTTTTTAGGATGGTCTTGTGCATATCATGATGCACAAGTCCATCCATTCCCTCGCAAATGACCTTAAAGAAGGAGTGTACCATGTAAATCAATAAATGTAAAATTGAATAAATATGATTACTATAGTTTTTGGTCCTGGTGACAATAAATCTACATTTTGCCAGAGAGTAACAGTAGCTGATAGTTAAACTCTGTCATTCATCTTAATATAAATTAGAGTCCTGTTAATGTAATAATAGTGATAATGTATTACACACACTGCTCTTGAGGACATGTTAGCTGCTGGACTCTTGAAGGGAGACATGTCTTGTAGGATTTAGTGTGATTTACTAAATGATCGCGCTGATCTCTGGATTTCGACCTTCTTTTTTTTTGCAGGAAACCTTTGGACCCATATTTCTCGGGGATGTTTCATCCCACTGGGAGATGCATGATGGGAGTGCAAAAGGAGAAAGGAGATTCATCGGCTGTATCAGGGAACTTCAGGTCAACTCAAAGGAGATTTACCTGGTGGGTGAAACAGTAAGAGGAAGAAACATCAAGAACTGTGACCCGCCTGTCTGCCAGCACCTTCCCTGTCGTAACGGAGGAACTTGTGTCAGGTACTAAGTCACCTTTCACCCAAATTAAAGATTACTTAACTACCTTTGAACTTGAAAGCCATCAAATAGTGTCTCTAAAGTACCTTACTTCTGTAATAATACTACATGGCACACAAAAAATGACTCTATAAATGAAGCACACTGCAGCTGATTGGAAGTAAGGTTATAGATGTACAGTATTTACTGTATACTCTTGTGATGTATGGTCTGGTGTTTCATAATACCTATGTGGCTCAGGACTGTCAGAGCCACAGTTTATCTAATGTAAAAATACATATTTCAGGTTATTCCAGTTTGTTATAATTGTTTTTCCAATCTCTACAAACATAAATGGAGCTGTAGCTGTGCAATGTGTGCTCTGAGCACACACTAACTCAGTCAATCAGCAAGTGAAATGACAGTTTGGCAGCTCCTTTCCCTCACACTGACCATTTCTTAATGCAGAGCTGTTCAGTTGTCAAGCTTATCTTATCTGCATTGGACTAATTTCAGTGTGGGCCTACTCAAGGGTAACTGTGCTCTGAGAAATGTTAGACTGCAGCTGTGTATCAGCGAAAAACTGTATAAACTGATTATTAACTGAATAATGAGTAAAAAAAAAAAAAAAAAAAAAAAAGAAGGTCTTTTGAATTTTTATTAAAAATTATCATCACAAGGTGAAGCCACTTTTGTGATGATCTCAATCAGCAATTTCTGCAATTTGAGTGTTTGTGATTAAGTTTCAAACATGTGATTCAATGGGTGAGTTTAACCCAGACTGATTGTATACAACACACAATAAATGCGCAATAACAAAGGTTCAGCTGAAAAGAAAACGGCACTATTCATTAGGAGAGATTATTCAGTTGTTGACTGTCCCTAATTCTCTTCCACTTTCTGCTCAGTCCACCTCCTGCTGATAGTTTGTGGTGTTGCTATCTCTCTGAAACCCTGTAGTGCACACTCTGTCCAGCAGTGCACAGATCAAACTAGCCACCACCAGATAAACATATAGATAAACAGATATTTCCCCTGGCAGTGGAGGAGGACAAAAACCAAGATAAAATGAGTGTGAATATTGGATTTAAATTTATCTGGTCATATGTGTTGTTTATAACTTGCAACTACAAGGAATAATACAGAGTATCAACATTTTCATTGACAGACATGAAATTAGAATAGAATCTAAGTAAATAGAATTAAAAGACTAAAGTAGCCATGTCTAGTTAATTTTTACTTCTTTCTGTAAGAAGCAGTGGTTTATTTTCTAGTAAAACTAAGCTGTGGGTCAAACTTAGTCTTTCATGTTGGCCCAAATATATATTTCTTTATCCTTACCTAGTACAGATCATAAGACTGTCATCACACCCCACTTACTACCTATCTTTTTAAGTGTGCATTAACTACGCATGATACCCTTTCACCTCAGGTAATCTATAAAATCGCTGCCCTAGATGTCTTCTTCATTGTGTTATGACACTATCAATTAACAATTGCATTTATTAAACAGGAAATGAAAAAGGGCACTATGAATATTGGAATATGAATAGCTCCACGAATACCAATTAAGACCAAGTGGCATTGTGGTCACATTGGCTTGTCATGTGCGACAGAGTGGGCCCGCAATTATCTGTGTGATGAATATGCGTTATTGCTGTATCCTCTCAGACCACTCAGCATGAAGGGGTCATCAGAAGTTCACAGAGCTCTGCTCATTGTGTTAGTTGCCCTGGATTGCACTACCACAGCATAATAGGATCAATAAGGATTTTTATCATGGGTTCAGCTGGGGTGATTTCGGTACTGTCCCCTTTTCATGCAGTTTTCAGTTCATTTATGCATCCAAAAATATCAATATTAAACCCAAGAGGATAATGGCTTGTGCTTGGCGGGTGATACATACATATTAGGTATTTAAGTGACATTGGTATGAAAAGCCAGGCAATCAGCACCTAAAGACGGTGGCCTCTTTTGTTCTTCAATTCCGGTACTGTAATAGTTGATGTCTGTGTCATTTATAAACCTCAGCTGCAGGTTTCACAGCAAGATGTCATTAGTCTGTAAATGCAGCAGATGGAGATGTTAAAATGGAAGATGTGTTCAAGAATAGTAGAAGTGTAGAAGAGATCACTAGAAACAAGAACAGGAAATGTAATTACAGATAATTGCCAATAGCTGTATTTATACAGTCAGGCAATTATTTATTTATTCTTATTAATGAAAGGCACCATGTCATTATCTCCTGAGTACACAATAGAAAATACATACAACACTGCATTCCCATGTATTCCAGATGTACAGATGTACTTGTGACCAGATGTGGTGGGTGTAATATAAAACAACTTGCACCTGGACCCTCTCTTCCCTGACCGTGAATGTCCTGCTGTGGTGCTGATGCTAATGGCATCTCTTTGTACTTCTGTCTGGACATGCAATGAACATTTTGTGGGAGCAGGTGGCAGCACCCTGCAGGGTGTCTGTGTTGAGGGCATGGCGACCAGGAGTTGAGATCATGTATACAGCACCCAGCAAGGCTCAGTTGTTTTGTCTGTTTTATATTAGCATTGAATGCTTTAGGACAATGTTTGTCTCATGTACCTGATTGTATTTTGAGTATTTTTAAGAGGTATTAACACAATGATATATGTAGAAGTAGTAGTTATATTTTAATTTTTGTGTAGTTTGCAGCAGTTAAGTTTTGTGCCTAATTTCCTCTTGTAAAGTCACAACTTTTTTTTAACTTAAGTAGAGATTAAACAGAAAAAGATGTATTATGTTACTTAGTGAGCTTAGATTTACTACTAAGTTGATCTTGCTATTATTAGACTGACATTATTAGGCATTAGAGCCAGATGATGACAGTAGCTTTATATTTCCCTTTCCATATACATGCCGTCTCAAATTATTATGCAAGTCATATTTTTCTCTGATTTTCCAAAATGGTCAATGAAAATGACAGTCAGTACATTTTCCTACTCATCAGCTGGTCGAGTATAATTCAAATTTTATTGAACAAACCTCCCAATGATAACAGAAAACAACTCAAAATGCACCATTTCACATTATTATGCACGTCACGGTTTGAAAAAATTTTATAGGTTGTAAAGAACTGAAAATGGTCATTTGTTGAATTTACACAATTAGGGGCCATATTTACTGAAATCAAAACCTGTTTCAATCATTACCATGTGAACAGTCAGAGTTACATGTGGACATAGGAGCACTTCTATGGCATCACCTTCACATTTCTTCATCCACTGAACTTGTGAGTTTTTGCAGAGTTCCTGCTTGAATTTCTTTACAGGATGTGAGAACAGCCTCAGAGCTGCTGTTTGGATGTGAACTGTCTCCACCTCATAGATCTGCTGCTTGATGCTCCAGAGGTTCTCAGTAGGGTTGAGGTCAGAGCAGGATGGGCATCATGCTCTCTTTTATGCCCAGCAGCCAGTGACAGAGAGGTGTACTATGCAGCATGAGATAATGCATTGTCACACATGAAGGGGATTTTTCTGTGGAAAGCACAGTTCTTCTTTTTGTACCATGGAAGAAAGTGGTTAGTCAGAAACTCTATGTACTTTGCTGAGGTCACTTTCACACCTTCAGGGACCCTCAAGGGCCCTTCCTGTCCTCCCCCCATGATTCCCATCAAAACCTGACTCCGCCCCCTCCTTGCTGACGTCGCAGCTTTGTTGGGACATGGTGGCCATCCACCAACCATCCACTGCTCCATCCATCTGGACCATCCAGGGTTGTATACCACTCCTCAGTAAATAGGACTGTTTGAAAATGAGTCTTCATGTATTTCTGGGCCCCTGCAGCTGTTTCTGCTTGTGAGCATTGTTTAGGGGTGACTGAACCATAGATTTATGCACAACTACAAACCTCTGGAGGATCTTGCACCTTGAGGTTAATTGGCAGGTTCAAAAACCTGTTTGCTGTTTTTTAATAGCATTTTAGCAGCTGCTGTCTTAATCCAGTGAATTTGTCCAGCAGAAACCTTCCTCATTACACCTTTATCTGGACGAACACATCTGTGCTCTGAATCAGCTAAAAATCTCTTCATAGCACAATGATCTTACTTAAGTTTTCATGAAATATCACATGTTTTCATTCCTTGTGCAAGGTATTGCACAATTTGATGCTTTGGCAGCAGGGATCTTTTTTCTTTCCCATATTGCTTGAAACCTGTGACCTGCTTAATGTGATACAGTCTTCTGAAGTAGTTTTCCTTAAAATGGGTAGATCTGGCAAACTAAATATCACAGGAGTCTGAGATTGATCTCAGTGATCCACAGAGTCCTGAGACACAATAACATCCATAAGTTTAACTGAAAAACAAAAAGTTACGTCTTTATAATTAAATCTAATTTGCATAATAATTTGGAACAGTGTCGTTACAACGTAGCTCTTTTCTTTTCCAAGAGATGGCACCAACACAGCTTTCAAAAACAAACTTCAGCCATGTTCTTCTGCTGAGGGCCTTGGCATTTAGCTGTGTGTGCATTGATGTGTCAACAGGACAGCTTTCAGGAGCACTATGCACAGACGGGGCGTTTCCCTTCCCCTATAGTGAACCCTCCTCGTCGACCGTGGTCCCTGATCAACTGGCTGTTCTGGACCTGCCTGCTCCTCTACCCTCTGGGTCTCCTACTGACCAAACTGATGAGCTCTGGATCCATGCTCACCATCGTAGCTTCTGTGGTCGTCTGTTCTGCAGGTGGGTTGCATAGATTCACATGCTCGGCCGCCCTGAAACGGTTAATAACAGCCCATCCCGCTATTTAACCAGTTGCTTTTTGTCCAAATGTTTTATAAAGCAGCAGACTTGACATCCAATGTAAGTCCCTTTGTTTTTTGAAAAATAAATAAATAAATAAAAATAAATAAATCTGGAGAGCATGTACAGCATTCAGGCATGTGCTTACTCAACAAATGTAGGCATTCATCCATCTGAGCAGTTTCACAGAGATGTTTAATGGAGAAATCATTTCCATAACAACATAGGTTTATGAGGAGCACATCACAGTTGCCACAGTAAATATAAGCCCATGTTTGTTTTGGAAGTTTTCATCACTTTGTTGTGACTTGCTTGAAGAATCTTCCAGATGTTACTTTTCTGAATCCTTTTCTTTCACAGTTTCAATGGGAGCTCGCTGGATGATTGGCCAGACTGAGATCAACAAAAGTTCGAACTATGGGAATAAGACGGTTCCTCTAAACAACAACTAAGGACTTCTTCTGAGCTGCTTTTTTGCACAGCTACTAATCTGCAAGCTGCCAGCAGAAGAATATGCAAACATCAGCTTGGCAGGGCTCTGCTGGTCCAACAAGCTGAGACCTGCTTTGAAGCACAGCACAGACAGTCTCATCTTAATGCTATGCTGCAGAAGCTCCAGAAGCTGTGCTGTGGTGAGCAGCCTTCTGTGGCCAAATTAAAAAGAAAGAGGCGAGATGAAACATGGCTTTACTACATTCTGGTCAGATCAGACTGTAAATATCTGAATACAAGACAAATATTGTCTGAAACAGAATTGTAATTAAACCATATGAAAAATGGACTACCTCTTTGATTGCAATCTAATGCACCAATGGTACTTCCACAGTGAAATAAAATAAACATTTCACTTTTTTAAAATAAATACTGGTTCATTGATGTTGTTTGTACATATCACACTGTAGGTGCCATAAAGGACCTGAAGTAGTGGTGTCTGTCAAGAGTGTGTGTTTGGTTTTGCTTATGTGTTGTGTTCAGCAGCAATGAGTGAGAAGGGCCTTTTTCTCCTCATACCACGTAGTGGAGAGTCCTATTGGCCAGTTGGCTACGCTCCAGTCAAATGTACAGCTCTTCACCAGCAACTAGGTTTGCTCCAAAAACCATTGAAGGCTTCAAATTGACACTTACTCCCATAGACTGTATGCTTACTCCACAGCAAAGGCAAAATAAAACTTAAACCACACCTGGTTCCCATTGTACATGATGTAGAAGTTGTACTTATTGTCAGACCTCTACGAGGTTTGAGAAAAAAAATGTTGAATCACTGCCTGGGGTCATGTGGTTGTAATTGAATATATTTCAAAAAATTGATATGTTACACTGTTAAACAAATGCTAGTCATGAGTGCATCACAGATTGCAGTACTCCAGTATATCAGCTGGCCACCTTCAGTCATTGGAGATACAGATCATACTTGCAGCATAAAAAAAACCCCTCATACTGATACTGGTTGCGAATGACAATCATCCTTTGCTCTTGTGATGACTTCAGGTGCCATGTATGCTGATAAAAACAGGGGAAAATGGCAAAATGTAACTTTGTATTAAGCAGTGGCACATTTTTCATGAGGCTACACCAGCAAAAAGCCAAACCACAGAGACACCTGCTGGTCGCATACAAACAGGACACATTAAATTTCCTACTGTGTCCCCCCTGGTGTGGTGACGGCATCAAAATCACCAAGCTTCATCAGACCTGACAGCATCTCAATGTTTTTGTCTCATCTAACAGAAAGACTAAATTGACTGTGGATAAACTGGATCTGACAACTACATATTTCATTCATTCATATTTCAGCATTGTTTGCATTTCTGCTGCTGCTGGAGCTGGAGCTGGAGTGCACTCACTTTTGAAGGTGATTCTGTTTGTAGTGGCACATTTTTTCACAGATAAAATCCTCCCAGTGCTTCATCAATGGGAGTTCAGCTTCCTGGCCATGGTACAACTATCTGACCCCTCTTCCTACTCTGTTTCAGGAAGGTATTAGATGTTTAAATCCACAGCCATTTATGGCAGACAACTTACACTGGCCGTTGTGGTCCCTTTATTGAAACCCCTACGTCTCCATTTGCTGTCAGAATTATTGTACAATACAAACACGTTTGTAGGTTACATCTCTAGGGGGCATATATTGCTTTCAAAAATACACAAATATACCATATAGGACTGAGGTTAACAGCAAGAAACTGCAGAAAAGGTTTTTTTTTTCAATATTGCAATGTCATCATCAGCACTGTCAGGAGCAAATTGCTTGTGGTGATCTATTTACACAACAAAAAGCAAAGTATTGTTGTGTTGCATCACTTCACTTCCAAAGTGCAGGGAAAAAGAAGTATAAATGTAACATGTCTCAACACTTACTGAGTTTGAAGGTTAAAAGTTATACCACAGTAGGTTGAGCTGCTGTCACACCCTGCGAAAACACTGGGTTTGAGCAGGCGGGTCTGTTTAAGGGCAATTACAGTATCTACTCCCACAATAAAACAGGTGTGTTACATAAGCAGGAGGCTGTGTTTTAAAGATTGAAGAGTTATAGCTTGTTTACAGTCAGGGCTCAACAGACTGGCCTTCTGCATTACTAATACCAGTCTTATTCTCTGATAAACAGATGATACTTAGGGTGTTAGGTGCTGTATTACTGCTGAAAGGAAGAAATCTCTCATTTCACAATAAATAAGTTCAGAGATTAAACTCATGGAATTACTTATGTCTGCATGAAGCATGGATTCACTTCTCAATTGAGGTTTAAAATAGTAAGCATTCAGAAAGCACAGACATAATCCAGCTGTACTGATGCAGACTGAATGTTGTCCTGCTCAAGGTGAAATGGCAACACTAGGTTGTTAAAACATTCACCCATTATAACAAATAGGGATTTTTGGACAGGCTCCCATCCTCAGGTCTTGCCTAAAATAAAATTGGGTAATACCCTAGGGATCTGGGGGACCCCCTACCCCCGATGTTGCAACACTCCAAAGAAGTTGACTCCACAGTTGATTATGGAGCATCTTGAATATGTAAAAATATGTTTAGCAATAAAGCTGATTCTGATTAAAACCTAATAAAGGCAGGTCAGGTTTCTCATTTTATTTGTAATATACAGTTGATAAAGTTGCCTGATAATACAAGTCATGAAAGTAATGGGATTTTGGTCCTGAGGTGTTTAATCTCCAAAATCATTTTGTCTTGATGTCTGTTATTTTAAATACATATACTGCTTTCTAACCTCACTGAGAGTTGGGTTGAAACTTGACTGGCAGAGGCTTAATCTCTGGTAATGAGGAGGTTTTCTAAATGACATGTTTGTGCAATGCAAATGTTTCTTTGCACAGTTACAAGCAAAACAATCACCTCCAGTCTCAACACTTGTATTAATTGTCTTCATAATGTGCTTCTGATATTCATGTCAAGAAAAGAGAGCCACCTTACTCTGGAAAATACAGGAAACTAGTCTGGAACAAGGTGATGTTGCAATACAATAACGGAATAAATGCAATTTTACTAATAAAGGACTAAACATTCATTTTGTTTTATTTAAAAAACGATTGGTTTATTAATATTGTTTGTACATAGCAAACACTGTAAGAGCAGCAGAGGACCAGAAGTTGTGGTGTGTGTCAGTGTCTGTGTTTGGCTGTGTGAATGGTTTGTGTTCAGCAGCAGGGAGGGAGAGCAGGCCCTGTTTCTCCTCTTAGTTGGCAACGCTCCAGTCACATGAACAGCTCCTCACCAGTGACCAGCAGACTTGAACATTGCTCCAACTTGACATTTTCTCCTCAGCAAAGGCAAAGAAAAATACAGTTAAGAAAAAAAAATCCTTCCTCAAGCCTGCGCTTGCAAAATGACAAGTGATAAATCAGTTTCAATATTTGGATGGTATTCATTTCATAAAGGTAAACCAGTGTCTCCTTCCATTCACTGAGGCTTACCACACCTTTTTCAGCCTCAAAGGGCGACTGAAATCAGATTCCTCCCTCCTCCACTCAACTGCCCCCTTAGGTAAACAGTTTAAAAGTGCTATAGATTTTGTCCCCCCCACCCAGTCCCTCCCATTTGTTAAAAACAAAGTATTCCTCAATGCCTTTTCAGGGGTCGTTCACTAGTGAGAACAAAAAAATGTGGCAATAGTTACTTTAACTTTACAATATTGTTTATACATGAATTAAAGCCAATCCTATTCTTACAGTATGTACAGTCCCCTCCCTCCTCCCCCAGATACATAAAGACACAACTCTATACACTTCATAAATCCAGTTGTCCTCTGAAATGCGCTTGTGTAAGTTCCTCAGTTTAACTCCATGTGCCTTCAGCCATTACTCCGTCTTGTCCGCATCCACAGTTCTTTTGACTTTTGCCAACAGCATGTACAGTAGTGCTTTATTTGTAAACTTTAGAGCCACAGAGGAGGTTTCAGTCACTCTTCATCTGTGCAAACCTGAAACAGACAAGAAGTGGTGGCTGTAATGGGAGCTTGTTGGATGAACAGTTTACCTGTTAATAAAATGTACAAAAACCCACAAAAAAAGAACTGCTTCAAAATGCTTACCTTGACAAACGGGTGGTCGAGCAGCATGCTAGCTGTCCATCGCCGTTTGGGTTCGCTCTCCAGACAGTGACCGAGGAAGTCCTTCCCCTCAGTGCTCAGCTTCTCGGGGATGGGCGGTTTGTGGCCCATTCCCACTTTGTACATGATCTGAAAGTTGTGCTCGTACTCATGCCAGGGCCTCTGTAGGTTCAGATCAAATTAAAAACATGAGTCATTTCCTTGTGGTTTTCAGTGTAAGCTTGTGGTGACGTGAATTTGCTTAGGTGGTAAGAAAGGAGGAAATAAAATAAATACAATAAGGAAAGCAGTGTAACAAAAAAATGCCTTTTACCAGTTTGACTTGCAAAGTGTTTTGTAAGTTTCACACCAGTTACCACAAACTTTTCACTGTGAAAGGGGAAGCTTTTCAGACAGGAGAACCACTCTGGCTGCAAGTTGCTGTTCATTTTGCAAAGGTGGAGACTAAAGAAAACTGATAAATTAGCATCTCACAGCTAAACCTTTTGATTTAAACCTAACGCTACCAAAAGGACCTCAACTAAATATGAATAAGTGACATAAATGAGAGTTTTGTGAAACTTGCAGTGCAGAACTTTTGTGCTCCCTCTTCTGGCAGTGAGAGGAATTACACAAATACTGTTGATGGGTGCTCTGTGGTGAAGGCTGCTCTCTCCTCAGTTCTGACAAACCAATCATTGCTAGCTGACTTAAAACACTACTGTGTAGGACTGTCACCGCAGACACCACTCGTCAGTTTATTGAGAACTACTTAGTAATAACCTTCTGTTGATAGGTTTCATCAGAACTGTGCTGACTCATATGGATTTTATTCAATTATATTAAACAGTCCAGTCATCCAGGGATTAACTGGACTCAGAAACTTGCAGGTGGGAGCCACAGCTGATCTGCAGTGCGTCTCTTGTTTGCAATAATAACAAAGCTACAATTACCTAAGGCAGTAACATTAGTACTTCCATCTGTTTTCCACTCCACGTCAGTAGAAACCAATAGATTACGCACACATGGGAAAATATCCATGAATCAGCACTCAGGCCTTTAATGATGTATGACAAAGGCAAAACACCTGCAGTTGGTGTTTTGTATACTGTGAAATGGAAAATCTTTATTTTTTTCTTGAAATTACTTATTACCTTTCCAGTCACCATCTCTATGAGGACACAGCCCAAACTCCAAATGTCTGCTGCTCGTCCATGACCTTCTCCCTTTGCTCTGGTGATCACCTCAGGTGCCATGTATGCTGAAAACAATATTGGGACCAATAATCAATGATGACAACAAAAAGACAGTTTGGCAGAAAGAGTATATTTTCACATAATGGTGTATTATATCAAATATATTTGATATCAAAAAAGTAAATTAAAAAATACTGATACACTGTGCAAAGCATTAAATATGTAAGTATACAACATAAGAGATATTGAAGATTCATAGCAACTACACACAAAGATATGCATATCCACCATTTGCATCACAATAAGACATTTTATGTAAATCTGAGCTAATGGAGGGAGATCTACTGATGAAAGGGGGAAGAAATGCAACATCCCTTTGTGTCGGCCGCAAGATGTAATGTCTTACCTGCTGTTCCTAGTGTGCTGTTCACCTCTCCTGGCATGGTGTGAGTGTTATTCCTCAACTTGACTGAGCAGCCAAAGTCACCCAGCTTAATCAGGCCAGATGATGTCAGGAAGATATTCGCTCCTGATGCAACAAAACAATAAATAGAGACAGAGTATACACAGGTAAATTGTAGCTGCTGCACTCCTGATAGGAAAGACAAAAAATGAGAGTGTGTGTGTGAGACTGACCCTTGATATCACGGTGGACAATGCCATGTTCATGGAGGACATTGATGGCTGTAGTGATCTGTTTACTGTAAAGCCTGATGACATGTTCCTGCAGCCCCAGTCTGGACACCTCCTCCAGAGTGCCCTCATCACAGTACTCCATGAAGATGTACATCTCCTCCTACAGGTGAGCACATGGACAATCATATCAAACTGCTTCAGTGTGCAACATGCAAGACCTGAACCACCACCTAAATATGAGCACCTTACCCGATGGAGCTCGACTCCAAAGTATCGCACCAGGTTTGGGTGTTTAATGCCTTCAAATATTTTCAGCTCATCTGCGGTCTCCTTGATTGTTTTGTGATCGTTTGGCTGGAATCGGATCTGTTTGAAAACAAACAAAAAAAGGTTTATCCCCTGCATGTCCCTTGGTTTGTCTTGTGAAAACTACTGAATTGAATTTGCTGAATCCCATACCTCCTTCATAGCCATTAGTTCTCCAGTGTCAACATTGATACAGGTGTACACCTTCCCATACTGGCCCTCACCTGTTATCACACATTACAAACGTAACATCACTGTCTGTATGTGTGTTAATTAACACACATCATAACCAAATAGTTGCAATGTAGTCCTACCTATCTTGTTGCCCCTCTGCCACTTGAAGGTGACCTTCCTGAGCCCAACATGCATGACGTTGTCATAAGATTTAGGTGTGTGACAGACTTGGCCGATGATGTTGCGCTGCTTCATCACAGCGTAACGTTTCTCCTCGAACTTGCGAATGGAGCGGCGGACAGCCTCCATGGGGCTTTGTCGTGCTGCTGTGTCTGAGAAGGGAGCCAAGAAACGGGATTTAATATTCATCTTTAAGTCAGACAGACATTCATATTCTATGACTCTTCACTCAGTCTCACCCTTTGACTGGCTGATGAATGTACGGAGCTCCCAGCTTCGACGTGCTGAGTTGTTAGGGTCTCCCTTAGGATATGAGGGCTCTGAAGAAAAAAAACAAAACAAAAAACTTCAAACTAGGAAAAAAAAAAAGACAGGTGATGTAGAATAAACTGTGCAGCTCACTGAGTACACCCACCGTCTCGGTCCTCTGTAGGACTGGAGTGGCGGCTCAAAGATTTAAAATGCAACTCTGCTGCCACTGATGACAGGCGGTCATTCTCATGGAAACTAGAACCCCTGCAAAGACATGGAACAAACTAATGCAACATCATGATTCAAACAAAGATACAACCTGCTCTTCTAGGATTCAGTTGGAGGGTTTCTCCAAATTAAATCTTCCACCAAGAAAGCACTTTGTTATTATGCTTTTAAAACAGTATCCTCTTGGTGAGATTTCATACAGTAAGTGGTTCCTTTACATTAAATGAATTGTGGAAAATTACAGTAAAGTGCACTGTTCTCTAAAAGCATCTTAATCATATGCAAACCACTGACTTTTAAAGGAGAAAAAACATCTTTAACTTGTGATACTTTTGAAGAAAACGTTTGTAATAAAACTTAATACTAAATACTATATAACTACTCCAACCAGTGAAATACTGCACATACCTATGTTGTAAGTACAGCATTAGAGCTTTAAGATAAATATAAAACTGAGAAAACAATCTGACATTTGAAGAGACAGATTCAGTTCAGGAAAACAAAATTAACAGTTCAGCATGCATCAGTCATTCACACTTGAAGGTCAGACGCTATAGTGCATCCTCTGATTTCAACAGCAGACACTAATAAGCCAGAATATCTAACAATGAATCACCAGCATCAAAGCAAGATGATGTAAATAGCACTAAAAAGCAGAATATTGTAGCCCACTGAGGTAGTGTTCATTTTCACACCATGCACAACAATCAGTCTCTTCCCTTGACCAGTAACAGGGCTTGTGTAAAGTCTTTTTTCCAGGATTAGTGACATTTAGCAGCGTTTGTCAAAGCTGCATTAACACTTGTAAGGGTGGAAATAAATTGTTATGACGTCCATTTTTGAGGGTTTTTCTGATTAATTTATAAAGTATTTTGAAGCCTGCATCAGTGCCATGCAAATCATTTAGCTGCATCTTCAAACCAGACTCAGCATTAGAATAATCATGTGTGAATAACCATGCTGTAAACAGCAACAAGCACTTCAAAATCAAACTTTTTCACCAAGATGATATTTTAAGTGGAGTGAAAATGCCTCATTAT
>OOFC01018908.1:30837-62642 GCA_900323345.1 Pseudochromis fuscus
TCAGATATATATATATTTTTTTTTAAATCCAAAAGATTGAAACGGTATGTCTTGACTAAAACATTGAAATATTAAAATTGAATCTATAATGTACTAATGCAGAGCCTGTCCATGCTCAAATTACAAAGACAGGAGTTAATCCAATATCTGCCCAAATATCCAAATTTATAGTTTTTTTAGATGCAATCAGAAGACTAAAAGCAGAAAATCAGCAATCTGTCAGTAAAATTCATAAATCAAAGTTGCAAAAATAGCAACAGAAGAAAAAACACAAAAACTCCACGTATCATAAGCCTAGTGTTTCATTCTGTCTGTCTTTTAAAATTCACTGTTGAAACTATACATTAACACAACATCACAGATTTGATGAGTGGGTAAAACACGGTTTGATATGGGTATGATGTCTGATACAGAACAAAGTGCCCTAGGTCCTACAAATAACTAACTTCCAAACTCAATATGAAGCATTTTCTCCCTTCTTACATTTCCAGAAACTTTACACCAAAAAATAAATAAATCAGAGATGGCTTTTGCTGTTGTCTCTAGGGCCCTGTGTGCTCTGACAACAGTTTATACTTGGGGACATGGCTACCTGTCATTGGGGGTGCTGCTGGGTGCTTTGGTGTGGCTGTGTTCCCCTGAGCCCTGAGCCACAGGGCGAGGGCCGTTGGGGAACAGCTGGTTCCGGAGATCGCAGGGGAGACTTCGAGAGCTGTGTGGTAAAAAAACAAACTGAGGAGCGCTGCCTTGGGAGGTCAAGTGGCTGCCATGGGATGTGTGTAGATATGTGTGTGTGTGTGTGACTGGGTGGCTGGTTGAGGGACAGACACACACACTCACACACTTACGAAACTATACATATAAAAGAATAATAATAAAACTAAAAAGACAGCCAACACACTCAGCACACACACAGAAGCTTGCATAGGAAATAACCTGAACTATAGTCACAACTATAGAGGAAAAACATCAGTAGGTTTAAAAAAAAAGAAAGAAAGAAAGCAAAAAAGCAAAGCCATGCAGGACAGAGCAGTGGTATTAAAGTAGGCACAGAGATTATTTTCCAAACCAGAACTGTGGTCACCTACCTGAAACCTTCAGCAGGGATGAACAAATTTGGGTTTGGTGGGTCACTGTGGCAGCGAGGGACTTTCACAGGACGAGGACTATTCCTGGGAGCTGAAAGAAAAGAAAAAACAGCCAGTGCTTCATTTAATCAAACCACTGACAAAAGGAAAGTTTAAACTGATTATGAACTGTGGATCAAAGTGATCATGTTTTTGGAACCAGATAGTGGTTAGATTAATGTGAACTACATAACAACAATTGTACTGCTTTGATTTATTCCATCTAAGTCAAAGAAAATCATATTGCAACATTTAGTCAGTGCAGCCCTGGTTTAGTAACAGTGTGTTGCCTCCGCATCTTTAACAAAAATGTTTGGGTTACATTTGGTCTTTTTACAGCTTTATCTTTCTAAAAAAACAACAAAAACAAAAAGCAGGATATTTAGCAGGAACAAAGCTATTTCTGATAATCTTTTGTTAGCCTGGTTTTAACAATCATTTTGTTTTACTTTAATTACATTTATTTTACAGTACTTATTTAATCAGAAGATATTTTCTAAGAACCATTATGTTTTAATAACACCCTACTTCATAGTCACAGTAGCACACTTGCACAGGAAGCTCAAAATAGTCTGAGTAAATAGCAAGGCTACTTAAAGTAACAAAGCTCCAGTCACACAGTAACATACACTGCTTTGCTATTGTACAGGAACTGAACTGTGATCACACGGCTGTTGCCTGGTTTATGTAACAGCTCATCTCCATGACAGCCAGGTTTTAAACCTGCAGCAGAATGTAAACTCAGAGCAATCCTGAACTCCAGATATGGAAGCCTCCAACAGCTCGTATCACAGAGGAGGAGGATCTTACCGATGTACAGGCCAGTAACTGGGCTATGAGGTTTTCCAATCACATGTCCAATACATTCATTCATCAAGGCTTGCAAGTTCTGCAAAAAAACAAAAAAACAAAAACAAAAACCATACATTTCATGAAAACAAAAAACCCATCATATTATTGTACCTAATTGTACAACATGAAGAAAACAAAAAGAAGAAAACAGGTTGTTTTTACCAGGAAGTCATCCTCTGGTAATGCTGATATAAAGGCAGGTTCGATAGCCTGAAGAAAGTCAAAACCCTGAGTCGCCCACCTGTACAAGTGAAACATGGCAGTCAACCAGTATGTCCAAATCACTGTCAAAAAACATTTAAATGAACGATACTGAGCAGAAGCAGGAATACATGAAGGTGAAAAAGAGACTGCTGGAGTCACAGTGAGCATTATGACCGAGTGGCCACTCGGTCAGATGATCTAAACTTTAAACATACTGAGTTCTTCTATCGATTGATTTTCTCTGAGAAGATATTACTGATATAGTAACAGATTCATGTTCAGAGTGCCTCTTTTTTGTTTGCATATTTGCCATAATAGTACAAAAATCAAACACACAGGGTCTGTGTTATGTCTCCAAAATGTCATACCACTGCTGGAAGGCTTCACTCTATTAACAGAGTACAATGTTGCCATGGTAACTTGCTACATCTCAAAGGAAACACACTTGACAAAGAGGACTAAAATAAATGTATCTTAATGGGAGTCATGATTTTGACACAGATTAATATTTAAGTTAATGCCTGGCTTTAACTTTCTTTCCAGCAACGCTAAACAAAAAATAATAATGACTACATCACATGCATCATTACACAACGCACTCAACACACTACCCTTGCAGACCATGCAGAGAGCAGAAAGACACCTAAGTAAATTACTTCAAAGTGATAGATGGTAATGTCTTACCTGGGCTTGGTGCCCCTGCCACTCTCACATTTGGTCAGGACATAGGTCATCCATTTGCGGGCAAAAGCTATGTAACGTTCCCCGATTCTCTGCCTGAACTCCCCTGACATCAGGCGCACCACCTCCTTGTGGTACTATAAACACCAACAACACAGCAAACAGAAGGATTTAGGCTTACTACTTCAACATTACCTCATATGTCAACCTCACAATTAATTCACTTCCTATGTAGCTTTATTATCCTTTTCTTAAGTAGAATCCATAACTACATCAACATTGTCCTAAATAATGGGGACATGTGATTGTTACATATTAGAATGAGAGAGTTACATTAGATGTACAGTATGTACAGCATGAGTTTCTTTAAAAATGTACATAATGTCACAGATTTTTACCTCAAAGGCAAAATTGTAGCCCTGTATCATCGCCTCCCTGTAGTACTGATGCAGAGTGGCTGACTCGGACTCCTCCACCTCTGCCTCAAACTCTGTGGTGAACATGTACTCCACTCGGTCAATGGCAGTGCTTATCTTAATGCATAGCTGTAGTGCCTCGTCCTGTGGTAGGAGAAAGAAAAAAAATGTTTTATAATATTTTATAAGCCAAAAAGATGGTGTAAAAACCCTCAAATTAAAAGCAATCAGTGAAAGGGAGATTTTTTTTTTGCAAGATTTTACAGGCGGTATTGTTGCTTTCAATGTAACTGGAAAGTTTGGTGGCTTTCCTTTAGGTAATACTTCTCTTTTTGCATGTAACGTTTATAGAACGGAAATTCAGGGGAACTGATAACAGCTGCAGTAAAAGCAGATTTGAAAGTAGGACACCAACATGCACCTGTCTTTACAGCAATACAAAATAAACCAGAGTTTTAATGGGTTGGAAACCATAGCATGTGGTTATGTAAGGACCTTGAGCTCCTCCAAAGCGCTGGCGATGAGAGGCTGACTCGATGTTTGCTCCCGGCTAAGAGTAAGTACATCCTCCATGGACTGCTGAAAGGACTTTCGCTGGGCCACCAGGTGAGCTGACTGCATCACAATCAACAGCATGTTCTCCACCTGAAAGTACACAGGACCAGTGAGAGCCTAGTAAACAACAGACAAACAACACACAGACTGAAGTTCAAAAAGAAATGTCACAAACCTTCATGGCCCTTAACGTGTCAACAGTTTCCATCTGAGGGACCAGTTTGAGGAGCTCTCCATCCCACTGAGCCCAGTCAGAATCAGTAGCCGAATCGCCAGCTCCGTGTTTACTCATGAGCAGGTAGGCCTCATCCTCAGCAATTTCATCTGGCTCTTTGGAGCAGTCTTTCCCAGCTGCAGCATTAAGAAGCTGCAGGATGAGAGGCCGCTGATCCATCAAGCCACAGGGGACGAAAACCTGGAGCTCTTCCAAGCCCGGAATCTGGACCTGGGTTAAATAAGGAGGTTAAATAGTTACATAAATGACATGACGACAGATGGGAAAGAACAGAAAATGAAAAAAAGAAAGACACCTTGACATAGTTTCTCTTCTTCAGTGCCTCGAGGAGACAAGTCACCCCGTTAGTGATACTGAAATCCGCAGCAACTTCTAAGTCCTGCCGAGAGGGAAGCAAACAAAGTAGGTGTCAAAACACACAGACCCAGTTCTTTAGAGAGCAAGGAAAACAGGGTCACAGATAAACTGCAAAGTAAGCACTGTTGTTGGCTTTCTTTTTCAAGCAAGTGAAAATTCTTCACTGCAGTCTCTCACCTTGCGAAGCATTTTGGCAAAACCCAGGGCCTTGGATGCTCGCTCCCTGGCCTCATGGAACAGCTCTTTAAGTGACCGGCTGGTCTCAATAACCGACCGCCTAGGAAAGTTGAAAGGTTCAGGGTTTCAAATATCTCCACTTGGACAAAATGTCAACCCTAACTTGAATTTTGAACTCTACTAACCACAATGTCCCTCTACCTGATCTCATCTGAGGCCGTGCTGTCATCTGCACTTTCCCAGAATTCATTGCCACTCTTTTGTAGACCAGCATCAAGAAACTCTCCAGTGGATTTCAGCAGCATCCCAGCAATGTCACTGCAAAGAACAGAACAGTGTCCGTTTCATTTAAACAACTGATCAAGACTTAACTTAAAATCAATGAATATGGAAGTTTCTTTTTAATGTTAGTTTGTCTTGCAAGTGAGTACCATAACAGTAATGCTATCTACAAAACACTCATTTTTAATTTGGCACATTTTAGATGGACAGCAGATTCATTCACCAGAAAAGCTTCCCAGACTGAGCCTCCCCTCCACGGATATATGGAGTGATGACCTTGGTGAAGTCCCACTCTTCCTCTAACAGGTTCTTTAAGCTGTGAGAGGCCTGAGGCAGCTGCTGCAACATCTGGATCCAACTGTGCATGTAGTCAAAGTAAACCTACAGAAAGAGGATCAGCAGTTAGCTAACCACAGTAACTCACAGTTCAATAGTGCAGGATCTTCTCTACAATACCTACACACTCAGGGTTAATCTGGCTATTTGAACATTAACGTGTCACAAGCACAACAGTAGGAGATGAGTCTTACCACAAGCATCTTGTGAAGGTCTTCTTCAAACTCATCAATGTTGGCATTTGTCTGCAAGCCCTGAGCATCAGTCACCACACCACGCAGCATGAACTGATAATACTGCTTCATCAGAAGACCCCCTTTGAGAACCTCTTTACACTCACGCACCAACTGCAGGGCACAAACAACACATGTAAGAACACAGATACATATGACACATGTATCATATTTTACTGTCTTCAAGCATAATACTTTCAAAGCAAATGGTTACCTCAATATATTTCTTAAGACAAAATTAAGCAAGCTAAACCATTTATTTGACAAGCTATACAGAGGAAGTACACAGCTTTCTACAATGCCTGCAAAATAGATCACTACAAAGTAAAAGTTTCAGCAGATGCTTGCCTGTTTGATACTGAGCAGTGAAGGCTCTCCAGCAGGCCTCTGTTCAAGTCGTAGTTTAAGGCATTCGTGAATGACGTTCAGGAGGACTCTACACAGCACGAGGAACGCTGGCCGGAAAGATGGAAGATCCATGTCCAGCAAATCTTCCCAGGACACCTGGTCCCCTTCGAGCTCTGGATCAGTGGGACCACTGCAGGATATGTGACGTGAAAGCTCTGGCAGGTAATCACTGTACAGCATGGGATCTGGGAAGTCTGCAAACTGCACATGCCAGAGAAAAAGAAAACTTTATTCTGGATGAATAGAGCACCACCACAAATTAGTAAAAGAAGCAGTTACTGTTAGCACTGTTAACACTTGGCTTCTCAATTAATTCCCCAATAAATAAAGTATAATTCAAACTGTGGCTTTGTTGCATGATCCATTATGGCTCTCCAACAGCAGACAGGAATCTTCAGCAAAGACACATACTGTATAAGTTGTAGTTACACCTGACACCATAGCCTCTTCATCATAATCAGATTGAACAAATCAGCAACCCAATAAGTATTCACATCCTTTGTTGTACAGTTGCAGACCTGAACTTCCTAAAAGGCTTAATTAAATAGTTAAAGCTCACCAGTTCTAACACCAAGATAATGAAGATCAAAAAATTCAACAACAATCATCTCCTCTTTACTGCTTTTTTCCTCTCTACTAGCCATATCAATTTGTCAATACACCCTCTGTTGTTTACAGCCTGGACTTAGACGTCTTGTAAGCTCCTATCAGCACAAACCCCTTCAGATGATGTGTCCTGAAGTGCCTGATTAAATTACAAACATTTACACTACAAACAATACAATGAGCTGTTTGACTGCTTTTGCTCTTCACTTAACAGTGATTCCAGACAGCATACATGTCTGCTGTCCAGCTTCCTTCTAACAGAGCACCATCTCACTGACATAAAGACACTTTAATGACAAATACTTTTACAGAAATTAGCTCAAGTTTAAGGGCTTGTCTCACTTTCTCCACACATATCGCATTTCATTACAGTCCAAAACACCAACATTTATTTCTTATCAATTACTTTTTGTTCAATCAAGTAAATTAATCAATTTAAATTGTTTTAGCACCATTGAAGTAAAGTAACTTAGTGTTTGTGTGTGTACCCAGCACAAGAGTCCTGAGAAGGAGACCCAACTTGTCTACTACTACTTGCTTTTATTCCAGCATAAGATACCAGCATGTTTGTTTCATAGACACATGTAACATTTCCTGACTGCCTTTATTAATCCTACCAAGTTTATTTTTTTATTTCTGTGTAAGCAGTAACAGCAATGACCGCCTTACCTCCAGTGCAGGAGTGTGGCAGAGCAGTGCTGCTCTCGACCTCTGAAGAGAGCGGTCCGTCAGTTTGTGCAGTCTGAGAATCAGTTTACGAAGTCCCATCTGTTTCAGCGCTTTATCCACAAATGGTCTGTAGATGGCTGTGGGGCAAAATACTCCTCCTGCAGTCACTTCTGCACTTCCTGAAGTAGCAGTTGGGAGAAACTCGTCTTCTGACAACAATCGGGCAAATTTAGGAGTCAAGGTAGGAGATAACTCTCCCATTTCCCCCTCCTCCTCGACATCCCTGTCCTCTCCGTCACTTTCAGCTGTAAATGTGGCTGTTGAGTCATTCTCCTCATCCTCTTCATTCTCTTCTTCTTCATTTCCACGGGAGCAGCGAGGTGAAGGGATCTCAAACACAGGCCACCCGATACGGGACAGATCATGAAGGCCCAACACAGTGGCCATAACACGCAGCTTCTGGTTGAGGTCCTGTGTGATGTTAAGCCACAGACAGAGCGCCTGCACTCTGCCCTGAAAGTCTCGTGCTGCATACTTTTCATAGTCCTTCTGAAGGGCCTGCAAAGAGGGGTACAAAGCCTCCACAGACTCCAGCAGTTCCATAACCCGCTTAACCTGCTCAAAAGCCAGACGCTGGCGTTGAAGGTGTTCCCTGCAATCAGTGCCAGAGCCTAAAGGCTCCGCTGCATTCATTGCTGATGAGGGGCAAGCACTAAAGCCCCAGGGATCTACTCCACAGTGGTTGGTCTCTGCTACAGCAAGCACCCTCTCCTCTCCATAGACTACATCTGGAATACTCTGACAGTCCCCCTGGATTGCTTCAGACTCTGAACACTGAGCCCCTCTGAGGCTGTCATAGTTGACCTTAAAGTGCAGCACCTCATTGATGATGTCAGGTATAGCTTGGCGGGCAGTGAAAAGAAATAGGTCTTGGTCGCTGGTGGAGCGCCGTGCATGCCATGCCTGCAGCTCCAACCAAATGACCTCATTGTTGTGACCCATGAAGGCCATGTTCTCTAGGCCTCTTTGCTCCTTCTCTTTCCTCTTGGAGGACATAGATGTGAGTTTGAGCAGCAGCCGTAGAGTTTCAAAGAACTTTAGGCGGTCAGCAGGACAGTCGGTCCTGGAGGTCTGACGGTGGGTCCGAGCAATGTGGGGCATAGAAACAGGAAGTTTGCAACTGCTGCAGCCCAAACTCAAGTAATGCTTTCTGGGATCCATGTTGAGGGCACCGAAAGGACTCGACTTTGAGAGCGGATCTAGCATGAAGGCACCTTCAAATGTCTTCTTGTGGTCTCTCTCTGTGGAACGCAGTGCGGCCCTCTGCTTCTTGCCTTGCTTGTAGCTGTACTCCTCAGGAGTCTCTGGAGGCTTGGGACTTTCTCTCAGAACAGATGGACTGAGGTCTGGTGGAATAAAAACAGACTCCCAATAACTACAATGCAGATAACTGTGTGTAAAAACAGACTCATATATTCCTATCTCTTTACTCACCCTTGTTTGGAGACCGACCTGTACTTCTTGCCTGGATGTTTCTTTGATGTTTACCAGACATGCGTTTCATCTGACGGGGGTTATTAGGAGGTGATGTGCCATACAAAGGTTCCTCTTCCTCGCTGGGAGAGTCCCAGGATTCATCCAAGTCAGAGTTCTGTTGGGATGCATCTTCCACTGGCTTGGCCTGCCTGTCAATGACATTTAGAGGAGACTGTCAGAATAAACTTCGTCTCACATATTTACAAAATGCTGTGTTACCTGAAAGAAACACCAAAAATAAAGTCAGCAGTGCTTTGGCATCACAAAACAATTTCAGTCATATTGCAAACCAAAAGAAATGTGCAAAAGGTCAAACAGTGCAGAGTTGTTTGCACCCATAACACAGTGTGCAGCAAATCTCCTCTAATGCCACAGCAAACAGGTTGCTAAACTGCAAGTAGACTGAATGTCTGCTGCTACCTACAGTAGACTGACGACTTGTCTGTTCTGGAGTCTGACTGGCTGCCTCCTTACTGAGCAGCAGCAATGCTCTGAGCATGACCACAGCCGTCCAGATGCAGGATAATAAGCTGTGGGCACCCTGTCTTGGTCTAGGTAAACATAATAGCTCAACCAGAGAGAGAGAGAATAGTAACCCTCATTAACTCTGTTTGCTAAGTCATCAACCATACTGCACAAGTTAAGACTCACATATCCAAGTGTGGAGAAGTTGCTGTCCTGCATGTAAATGCAAAACAGTTTGTCACTTTCATAAGATTATAACAAAAAGAGCAAAAATAAAGATGTGGACATCATGGTTGAGTTTGAGATAATGAATGGTCACAGCATTTACTTCTGCAGAAAGAAAGCAATCACTTCTACTTCCTTCTGGGGAAAAAATGGGAGGGAAAAAAACACATGGGTGTAAGAAGCACCCCTTTCCAGATTAAAATGTCAGGGCTTTGTTCCCTAATGCGTTCCTGAGGGCTTCTTTAACAGGATTAGAAAGAAAGGTTAGCAAGGTCTGACCTCACCAAAAAAAAAGAAAAAGAAGAGGAGGGAAATGAAAACAGGCAATACCACCATGTGTCCCTCCATCGATCATCTGACTGAGAGGCATTCTCCCACACGTGCCTGTTAGCATCTGTGTAGACAGAGTTTAAAGGGACAGGGCTGTATCACTTTCACTGGGATAGGACGGGTGTTAAAGGAGGGGAGGGGGAGGGCTAATCTGGAAATCACTTGCTTAAGCTTTCCAAGGAACCAGATAGAGAGAGTCCAGACTTCTATTGCCCATCTGCCCCACTGCAGAGTCTGTGCCTCTCTCTAGATGCACAGACTGGGAGCAGCTGCTGAACTACATGCAAGGCAGTCGGACACCTGCTGCAGATCCAGTGTGTGCAATCAAGAGTTTAATAAAGAAATCTACTGCCTTCTATTCTTCACAATGATGCACACTCAACATAACTATATTTGCAGAAGCAGTGTGCATTCATGCAACAATGATCAAATTCCCAATGTACCCAGAAGCTCCTTTTTTCACACTGCAGATCCAGATGTTAACTACAGTGGTAAAGATCTATGATGCAATCTAAATAACATTTCTACTAATGTCTATCAAATTACTCTAGGAGGTTTAGATGAGGCCATTATTACTCAATGTTTCTGGTTTTTAGGATTTATTGTCTAGATTTAAATGTAATTTGTAAAAGCATGCTTGCATGTCTGCAATCCATAAAATCAATCAGTCGATCAATGCAAGAGTAAGGATGACAAAAACACAAACAACTTAACCACAACAGCCTTGAAATTACAGACTAACTCTTGCATGAAAGCATACTGGCTCCACTATGAGTGTATTGTATGAGAAATTGTAAAGGGGCTTGTTCCGCATGCGCAGGACATAACAGTGATCTTTTCAGTAAGCAGGCACAGAAAGGCACAGTAAGAAAATATGTGTGATACAATAAGGCATAAACACAACCCCAGACAAATCACTGTGGTTAAGATAAGATATAAGATATTTCTTTAATAATCCCCAGAGGGGAAATTCAGTATTAGCTGCAATGCAAAGATTGAGACAGTTATCAGGAAATAATATCAAGAAAGGAGATCGATAAGTAGGATCCTCATCGACTTATCTATCTGCCTATAAATCAACTAAGTATTTTAAAAACCTGTTTTCTTTAAAAAATCCAACTGTGTCTGTCACAGGTATGATCAGATAGTGAGTACATTTGTAAACACTGCAAAGCATGCATGGGTAGGCGGTGAATAAGGACAAAAATAGTACCTACATGTGAGAGGGAATGAGACCACGTTTTAAAAAGACACTTCTCTACGCAGAACAGCATGACTAAATCACTCAGGAATGAAAGCGGAACCAATGACGCCATCACTGCCCGTTGTTTGTTAGGTTGCCATGAGACACTTAAAGCACAGATTGTGAAGGCTGTGCAAATTCTTTTTCTGGATTCTTTGCTTTTTCCCCTCAACCTACTTGCAGACTGCACAGAGAAAGTTACTGGCCCATGTGTCCTGCAGTAAACCACAGCCGCACTATGGTCTTCAAGCTGTCCCTGCCTGGCTGCCACTAGTGAATTATCACTGCAGATGGTGTCTGGCTGCTCTCAATGGCTCATCTGATGGCTCATTGGGCCTCCAATAAAGGCCAGAGGAATGCTCGAGCCCCCAGGCTGAAACACTGAGTGAATAATAAACAGCATAAAATCGAGAGTCTTTTCTGTATGGCGACTGAAGCAGTGATACCAAGGGCTGCCAGAGTCAGGGGGGGCCTGACCTTTGACACCAACCATCCACACTATTGTACCAGCAAGGGGCACTCTATTGTATAGTTGTGACACGTGGCCTGTGAGGCCCACGGCTGAATACCACACAGCTGGTTAGTGAGCACACTTGCTTACAATGCCCAAACTAAAGGGGATTTTTTTTCAGAAAGAGGAAAAGGAGGAAAAGGTGGTCAGGGTTTTGTAAGAGCACACTTTGCTGTAATTAGGTCATGCTGGCATAACTAATGCTTCATAGGCTGAATCATGATTTTGATTACCCCCAACTGCAAAAAGCATGTGCCCTCCAGTTAATAATTTCAACCATTTTTTAGGTGCTGAGGCCAAAGAATGTGTTTCTAATATCAATAGCAGTGTAGTTCATGCACACAACAGTATGCATTTATTTCAATCCCTGGTCAAAGTGGCTGAAGCAGCGACCAGTTTTTGCACCATAGGCTCACAGAATGCAGAAACAATGAACATGACATACTTGACCACACCCTTCTCTGGAACAGTGCGACACTGCCTGGAGTGGACCTCCCGACCTCTCCTACATGCAGCTTGTGCAAAACATACTGTTAGTATGCATAGTTAGCTTTTGCACGATATGACATTACATGCAACAGTCACTTTAATTTATAACAATCATAATCTTAGTGCTTCATAAAAAAAAAAGCTGGGCTCACTATCTGGCTTTATGCACTGCTTAACACAGGGAACATCCTCAGTCTAAGAAAAGACACAGACCTTTCTGTACCAGTGGAAGCTTATGCCATTAACCTCAACAAGCCACATGATCTAAATGTATCTAAATGTAGGCACTGTGTGCAGACTGTGGGTCGTAGCAGTTAAATGGGGTAATGACATGTTTTTCACCTCGTGCAACTAGCATCATAAATGCAGTTAAAGGGAACACTCTGCATCACCTTTGAAATTTAATCTCAAAATGTAGAGAGTTGTGGGAAAAAAAACTTTTTTCAGTTTCAGCTTACAATCATGCACAGTTTAAATGTCAATTTCAGTAGATAACCATGTAACTCTTCAGTGCTCAGCCATCTTTCATTTGCCTCTTGATCATTTCATATCTTACACAATCTTATTACTGCAGCATTTTAGCAACATCAGTTGCCAGAGTTTAGTCGTTACAGAGATGCTATTGTTAAAAAGGAAATGGCAGATGAGAGTGACAGAATGTGAGACATTAGTTTTTCTCTCTAAAGCAGGTGTGGGCAGAGATAGGATGCAGTTAGGACATGCTAATGCTAGAGGACAGTCCATCTGTATTCTACAGCCTGTGCTCCTGGCAAATGCAGGCATTAATGAGGTCTACCCAGTGAGCGTCTTCAGGGCTCCAGGCAGCTCTATCTACTGCACACAGTACACCACATCCTGAAATCTCTGGAATGCTTGTGAGCCACAACTTCTTCAGACTGACTTTGAGAATGAGACATTATTGACAAAGGACCTCTGTACTGCAAAGATAGTGATGGCCTTCAATGGCCCAGGAGGCACATAACTCATCTTTCTCAAAACAGTTTAAGCTAACCTCACTTTTTTTTTTAGGTATATGCACTCCTTGAGCTAGATAGTTACAAAGACTACAAGAAAACACATTTTGCCCATTCTGAGTCTGTTCATTTCAGTCTGAACTCTGAATTTATTTGCAGAACTATGCACTCTGAACACAACAAATAGAGTAGGCCTACTAATGTTCCAACCTGCAAAATCTGCAGCCCTGACTATAAGTTTTATTGTTTACAATTTTCGCACGTTTCTAATCCCAATACCAAAGAAATGACAAAAAACAGATCACCCAGCAGTGCCACATAAGACTTAATTCAAATATATGCTCATACCGCCAAACATTTATTGTTTCATGCCGCAGACATTAAAATCAGTACGAAACTACGAAAAAACCGTGAACTAATGGTGCAACATTGACACTGACATGGTCCCACAATGCATGGTCAACAGCTAATTATTTTTCTTGATGCAATAATGCCGGACAGCAGTAACCTCAACAGGGCCACTATTGCACAATCATGGGAGCTGTTTGTGTATCCACTCCGACTGAGTGGCCACAGGAGTGCAAGGTAATAACAACTGGCTGCTACTCAATCCTTACTGAAATAGTACAAACAAAAAAGCCCGACTATTTGCTCAAAACCGAGATTATCGCAGATGACAAACGCTAATCCAACGTGATAAATGCTCTCAGAGTCAAACGCTGTGCAGACAAACAACTGTATGTGAGGAAAGGGGAGGAGAGGGAAAGACACAACAGCAGATTCCTGAGGGTCAGGGGCAAACACTGCGGTATTTCCATTACAAGATGAACGAATATATGATAAATCATTTTATAAAGGTCTGCTGAATGCATTCTTCTATAGACATGCATCGTCTGGTGTATTTTTTTTTAACTGAGCACTGCGATCACATATAGCATGATGAAACATTTGTTGCTGCAGATTTTTTGCAACCTATCGCAATTAATTATAGTGAGTCGGAACAATCACGAGTCTAAAACAAAAATGCATTAACCGTAAATACTCATTGAACAACACGAGCGCCAAATCTAGACTACAGGATTAACAATAACAGAGGAGCAATATGCTAGCTAACAACCAGCGAAGTTTTTTTGCTTCGGTGTTGTAATGAAATGCACAGTCTGGCGGTCTCCAATAATTAGCAACGCACTTCCACGTACACCACACAAGCACACGTTGCAAAACTAATCTACCTTCAGATCCGTCAATTTCTTGTTAGTGAACTTGCGGCTGAACAATAAACTGACAAGCGACAGCTAATAGAAGATGTTAGCTAGCTGCTCCGTGACATGTTGCACTGTTAACAGTGGCTCATAATTGCCCGTATATGTTACCTTAACATTTGGCGAACATTTTTGCCCTCCTCTCAAGCAAGCGAGAAACAGCCGAGAAGCAAATATCTGCGGCAAAGTGCGCCGGAAAATGTTGCTCCAAAAAGTTTACAACTCCGGTGTTGCAAATGCATTAACTGCAAGCGTACCACTATTTGACAGGAAGTCGATTTCTACGGGATGCGCAAGCGCTGCCATAGAGCCGACTGCAGTGTCATGTTCAGCTCCCTATTTGGCAACTGCGAGGTCCTGATGGTGAAGTGTCTGTTCAACAAATTCGCATACCTGCTGGGCTTGTTGCGATCCGGAGGCTCCATAGCAAACCAGTGGCTTCTTGTTCCTAGCTGTGCATGGACTATACCATGTCTAAGCGATGTCAGACACACTTTGCACTGCTAAATCTTTGCAAGGAAGCTGGATTTTTCTCTCTTTAGTACACTTTCTATCCGCCGGCACAGTTGACTCTCGCTAGTGCGTATGCCGTCGCCATCTTTCCAACGTTCATTGAGGAGGAGTGCCACTGCCTTGCATTACTACGGCAAGCCTTAGAGGTCATCTTTGGTCATAACTGTGCTGCATTTTTTTTACTCTCAGGATATAGTCCCAGTGAATCAGTTGTCATGTGCTCACCACTTGACTGATGTGATGAATTATGTGCAATCACTTCATACAGAGCTGTGGAAACAAACTACTTTGCATATTTCTGTAAATTATTCATGAGTGGGGTGTGTCAGCAGTGTGTAGAGACCTGGTGTACCGCCTTTTTGGCGTTATGTGGGGATAAACCACCTGCTCTTGAATGTGACCAACAAGATGGCTGTGGATTTAAGGAGAACTAAGTTAAACACTATCTCCTTTCCTGTAGAGGATGTTGTGGGATGCAAAATCCTTGGACGGCTCCTTGACAACAGACTGGACTATCATTGCAACCCACAGGCTGTCTACACGAAGGGACAGATCAGACTCTACTCCTTGAGGAAGCTTTAACAGTTGCAGTAAATGTTGCAGATATTTTATCAGTCTGTTGTGGCAAGTGCAAAATTCTCTGCTGAAAATTCTGAGATTAGTTGTGCTCAACAGCCTGGGGCAGAAACTAATGGTTTACCCTTATTGAGCCACACAAATAGGTGACACTAACGGACTGTTATTGAGTCCTTAGTCCTACTTCTATTTCTACAACAGAGCCAAGTTGTTCAGAAAGTTCAATCTAAATCACAATAATTCAGAAATGGAAAGCCCATATTTTGCTATCCAGGTTTAGGTAATACTTTTGTGACAGTTTTTCAAAGCAACATTGGGTAGGATTGCTCTGATTCAGATACAAAATTCACAAGATAATCAAATCTGGATTAGCAGTATAACTACAATGTAGAGTACTAGCTTTGTTAGAAACAACAGGTACATTAGCCACTTAACTCTAACTCTTATATTGACTTGCTGTTTGACACCTCCTTTTTTCACTTTACTAAAAGGTCTAATAGCTAGTCTACTGTGTCCTTTATACTATACCAACTTTGTCACTGTAGCAGTTTAAGAAATCAAGTAGAACATGTAAATAAATGCGTATACCATATAAATGTTGTGTTAATTGACCAGTTTTACCATTTTATTACCTTCCAGTCACATATTTCCTGACTCACATGGATAATCACTTTGTACAGTATCTCAGAGAAGTAGCTGACTCACACTGATTAGAAAATTTGCAACACATCAGTGTCATTACTGATACATAGTGTTGGCATAAATTATACTGTAATTTGTAGTCTGTCTTCACATGTTTGATTTATGTCATTCACTTCCTTAGCTATAATGACCACCACTTCTTTGTTGTAAATATATCAGTTCTGTTTAAGTGTTGTTTTTTATGGTCCACAGTGATTCCCACATATACTTATTTCTCACAAGCTACTTCCATAATATCCAAGAATTATGTACAGTTGATATGTGTTTTTTGGGTACTGTCCTGGCAACTATGTACCAGCCCCTCATTCTCACATGGGTGTCAGTAACACCTGTCATATCAATCTACATTTGTACATCTTTATGTCGAAACACAAAATAAAACTTAGACTGATGTAATTTATGTACACATTCCTTCAATGGATGAAAAATAGACAGTGAATGAGCTTCTAGCTAAAGGAACACACCAGTCCTTCTAACCAGTTTTAGTAACTTAGTAACTTAATGCTGCTCTTCATCAATCAGTCATTTTTTGTAGAATTGTTTGTCAATCTTACAATTGTTGCAAAAAATCAAAAGCATCTCAAATAGCCTATATATATATTTTTGCTTTTTAGATACCTAAACCATGATGGGATTCACCCCTTAAAATCAAGCTTGACAGTCTTTATTAGCAAGGTAGGTGGTACTTGTTTCACTGCATACTGTAAAGAAATTATGGATTAACACACCAGTGGCTTCTTTTTTCAAATGCAACTGCACCCAGACTCGAGCACATGGTAGAAATGTAAACATTTCTCAGCTTCACAACAATGAGGTTGCATCTAAAAAGTGATACTGTAATGTACTTGTTTTTGACTGAGCAACAATGGTCAATAATGGACCATAATAACAATGGTCGATGATGTTGACTGTCAGCAAGTAAGCCTCGGGAGGTCAAAGAACATCACATAGGTTAAACTTTTTTTATTCTTGTTTTATTGTTGTGATTGTGGTTTTTATTTAATGTGAGCTGCTGGATACCTTAAATGTCCCCCAAGAAGGTGAATAAAGTATGTTCTATCTATCTATCTATCTATCTATCTATCTATCTATCTATCTATCTAAATTAATTGATTTAGAGGTATTGCACGTTATAGGCCTACCTCAAGACAATAATACGATAGCTGCAATTCCACATCGCTCCACATCAAATACATTTCATGACTGTTTTTTCTAATGTATCAATAATAACGATCAAATTACATAATGATATGCCAGCATGCGTTTTTACTTAGATATTTTAAGGAAAAGTGGCTGATTTTGCTGTATAATTATGTCAAAATGTCCTTCTCTTTGTAACCAAACACATAGGCTTGCAGCTAAACTATAACTATCATAAATGAAAGCAGTAGGTCAAAACTGAACCACAATAATTTAGCTATTTATGTCCTACTTCTCCACGCCCCAACCTGTCTGCGTTTCTCCTTCCTTTAACTAATGACCATCTCTGGTTACAATGTAACCTACAATAGTTTCCTGACGTCTTTCGTTTGTTGTGAATTGAAACAGGCTCTGCTACCTGTGAGGGAGAGAAGGGGAAGTCCTTACGTCACACGGCCTTTACTGTCGCCACATCACTTGCTGCGTTCAAGGGTCGTTTGTAGCTCGGACATATTACAATCATAGATCCGTAAACCTTTTAACTGCATGTAATATCAAATGATATATATAAAAAATGAAACTCTTAGTACAACTAATAATATCGCATTAGAAATCGTATTACTGGTCTGTTCTAGCTTTGTAAGTGGAATAGCTTTTCACATAGTCGGTACATAGTCAATGCCGTTCTTGTGGATGTATGATGGGATGATTTCCGACTGCACTTGAAAGCCTCAAGTGCCACAGCAGGTTTCTCGGAGGGGGAAGAGACACTCATTTGAGCTTTGTCTTTGACAACATCCTTTCCGAAGCCTTTATTTTGTCAATATACCCGCACGAGGCTGTTCAATTAATAACGTTAATTTATCATCGTAGCGTGTGAGACGTCGAGGTCATATACCTCTTGAAAATGCTTCAGTCTTTAGCCAGCAATTCTTGCGTTCGTTTGATACAGAGTCACAAATCGACGTGGTATTTTGTATCTCTGGTGTTGGGGTATTTGCTTTATCTCATTTTCGGCGCGGTTGTTTTCTCCTCGGTCGAGCTGCCATACGAAGACCGCCTGCGCCAGGACCTGAGGTCCATTAAAAAACAGTTCCTCCAGGAAAATGAGTGTCTGTCCGAGGAGCGACTGGAGCGGTTTCTAAAGAAAGCACTGGAGGCCAGTAATTATGGGGTTTCCATCCTTAATAACGCCTCAGCTAACTGGAACTGGGACTTCACCTCTGCGTTGTTCTTTGCCAGCACAGTGCTGTCCACCACAGGTAGGTGTTGGTCATCCATCAGCTCGGACAGTGGAGGGGATGCTGCAGCCAGGGGCGCAGTGTAACACATATACAGGTCGTGTCAGGTCTACTTCAAAAAGCATCTTTTTTGTCTGACATGATACAATAGGCCACACAAGCCCGTGGCCTACCCCTACAAAGAGGAACCTAAATTTGATACCTAAAATTTGTAAAATTGTACAGTAAATCAATCTTTTACCAAACGAATGTTTAATGTCTCTTTGTATCACAATGTGCTTAGGCCAAAATTTAAAGAAGGCTAAAGCTTTTTTTTTTTTAGTTTCATCTTCAATTTTAAATAAGTGAGTTTAGAACAGTTTACCCTTCATTTATCTGTAGTGAGGTACAGAAGATTGAGCTGTATATTTCTGTCTTACATTCATGTTTGCACAGTGAACACTGCCTTGCATTCGGCACAGCCTTTGATAAATACAACATTACTGTAAAAAACAACAACCTGAGTACAAAGTATACATTATGTTGCTGTTTTCCAGACAGAAACGGGCCAGTGTTAGGGAGAGAAGCATACAACTTGAGGCAATGCCTATGTCAATATCATCATCTTCTCAACCCTCCCAAGAAATCATACAGTCTAGTTTAAGCTAATCCCTTTGTTTTGTACATTTGGACTTAAGGCATTTAGAGAGTTTTGCACAACAAGGTGCATATATATATAATATGTATATATTATCTAGCTATGCATAGCTTGCAGATTCTTGTCAGTCGAGACACCTAAAGAACTTTAGTCTGACCACATGGCACCAGTTATCTATGAGGTTTCAACATACACAACTGTGCTGATACCAGGTTCACTAGTTGCTGCTTGGCTGCATAAAACCTGTTTAAGTCTTAATCATTTTGGTCACTAAGCAGACTTAACAAATGTCTGGATTAGCTATAGCTTGTTTTTTTATACTGTTCATATAAATCAAATACTTCCTGATGGTTTCTATTACCTTTGCTACTCAGTGTTACAACAGCCAAGTTACAAAATGCATTCTCAGAGATTATGGTGGTATTATCTTTAACTCATGCTAGCTTTGAAAGGGTAGAGCCCAGAGTGCATCTCAACATTCATCCTACTCTAAACAGAAGTAGTTGCATTATAATTTAGAAATAACCAGCAGACACTGTCTGTGATTGTTTTGGATTTTTAACAACTTAATAAACAAACAAAAAAGCATAGTAATTTTCATTAGCGCATTTATGTTAGGTGGTCGTGGTATTTTTGGGACTCTTGTTAGATCCACTTCACGAGAACATGTCAGGATTTTATAGTGATGCCTTCTCGCACCAACATGACATGACTAACTGTTCTCAGTAAGCATGCTTTAACCACATGGATTCAATTTTAATATGTTTCATGACCTTTAAGTAGTAACTGTGTAAAAAAGTAGTACTTTTCAAGGAAACTACTAACAGGATGTTGCTCAACATGAGTGTGTATGCTCAGCTAACCTAACAGATAAAGTGTAAACAGGCCAGAAAGAGGTGGAATTCTAAAATTTTGTGGATTTAGGAAATAGGAACAATGCACACACAGACAACAACTGAAAGATCACAGAAATTTACAAAAATAATTATAATATAATAAGTGATGCTTCATATTTTATTAACAATCAGGTGCAACGCTGTTGATATTATCAAGCAAAGACTGAGACATTTGACTTTTCCTTTTGGCTTTGAATGCACTTTGTTCGACCATTTTTTCGGTTTAAATTCATTAAAAGATTTTTAAGATAATGGTAATCTTCAATTAAAAAAAAAAAGTGGTTTTGTGCCATTAAGTCCAAAGGGAAGAAGTCATCCAGAAGATGCTCACCTAATGAGTAACCACATCACAGCCTGTCGCCATTAAATAAAAGTGAGCTTTATTGCCATAGAGTGCAAATAGATACAGTACTGTTGTACATGATTATTCAAATATTTACTTGAATTAGATCCTTTGTGAGTCATTTCACACTGGGCAGTGTAGGAGAGCAGAGTAAGATTATGCAACAGTGGTTCCAAGTCTAATGGAAAAGTGGTGCACTCACATCTCTCAAGCATTAGTGACTATAACTGAAACAACGCCTCTGCGTTTTTTTTTTTTTATTTGTTTGTTTGCCTCCAGGATATGGTCACACAGCACCACTGTCAGATGGCGGGAAGGCGTTCTGCATCATTTACTCAGTGATTGGTATCCCCTTCACCCTCCTGTTTCTCACTGCTGTGGTGCAAAGGATCATGGTGTTCAGCACACGGAGGCCAATCACATACATCCACACACGCTGGGGTCTGTCCAAGCCGCTGGTGGCCATCGTTCATGCTACTCTGCTCGCCATGCTGGCCGTCTCATGCTTCTTCCTCATACCTGCCGCCATTTTCTCAGCGCTGGAGGAGAACTGGAACTTCCTGGAGTCCTTCTACTTCTGCTTTATTTCCCTCAGCACCATCGGGCTGGGAGACTATGTACCTGGAGAGGCCGCTAATCAGAAGTTCAGGGAGCTCTACAAAGTGGGCATCACAGGTGAGTGCACAGGAGTTGTTTGGTTTTGGACCTATTGGTGTGGGTGGTGGTAGCTGTAATGTATTGTATCTAATTATATCTTTGTCACGTTAGATATGTTACCAAAAAATATTAGGATATTTTATTGTGATATTAATCGCTACTGTCTGTGTTCCTCAAAACTAGGGCCAACACTTGTCATAAACTCTGTTACTTTCTGTTGCACGTGTGCAACAGAAAGTGTGCAAACGGTGTGCAAACGGTTTTTGTTTTTTTTTGCTCTAAGCATTCTCTTCCACATTTGAACCATACAGAAACCAAAATGTGCCTACAGATCCTATATAACTTGAAGTTCTTATTATGTAACATGCAATAAAATAAATTACTAATGATTTACTGATGTTGTAATATAATTTGGAGCAGGTTTTATGATGGTGAACATTGACCTGCCCAGGTGTGACACAATCAGTTGGAACTATTTTCTGACCCACTTTGTGAGAGATTGTATTATAACATGTGCAATATGGTAAACACACAAATTAAACTGTGCATACACACTGAGCAGTCACACTCAGTTCTTCCAAGGAAGAAGTTATATCCTCATAGACTGATTGATCCCACAAAAAAGCTTGGGCCATAGCCTGAAGGATTTGTAAGATATGTTTGTTATATCATAAGAATCATCACTGCAATGATTTTAAATTAGGATGTTATAACAAAATTTAAAAGTAGAAATGAATAAAAACTGTTAGTACAGTAAGTTTTCATTTCTACACATCTCTGCAAACAGTGCAAAGCACCTTGGAAGGGTTCACATGCTCTATCTAATTTGTTTGCTGCTCAGAAAGCAACATTTTGATTATATGTTTAAAGCCATTCTAATCCATCAGGAAACCCAAAACAGGTCAGTGCTAAAATTTGGGCCATGGCCTACTGGAGAGCAGCGAGGCATTATCTGTGTGACTTGTGGAAATTGCTGTCAGCAACACAGCTCGAGCTAATAGTGCCAAGAATTTACAAAAAAAAAGGAAACGAAAGAAACTTAGTTTGAAGCCACAAAGTCTTGACAAGCTGTGGGTGTGTATGAATGTTGAACACTTTCTCCAATGAAGTGTCTCCAGCATGTGTGTTGTGGGTGTGCGGTGCGCAGCAGCGGCAGAGAGACGTCATTCTGTAGGCACAATGTGTCAGTCTGTAGGAGGAGAGAAGGCTGTAGCAGAATGTGTGTGTTTACACGACTGACCCCAGACACATCTGAACAGTTTCCTCTGTGAAGAATCGCACGTCAGTATCGGAAATGACATCAGTGATATCTGTATTCACATTTGGTGGTGAAACAAAAGAACCAAACACAGCATCTTATAAATAGAGAGCATCTTCTCTTTGTAGCAGACATTTTTGTTCACTTTGATTGAGCCTGTGGTGATAGGCAGGCACTGAATGTGTGACTGACATTAGGGGATAGTGCTATTCTGTGCATTCTGTGTACATACAGTATGTTTCTAATTGAGACTCAACAAAAAACTGAAATGCTACTTCCTTGAACTAGAGTTTTCAAATAACAGCTACTAATAATGTAAGCAACATCATTTTTGAATACTGGCACATGTTAGTATGGATTTCAAGCATTGCTAAAACTCTTTCACTTTCTGTCTCAGTATTGAACAAAGCACATGCTCTGTTGTTAAATGCTTAGCTAGCTACTGCCCTCTGGTGTCAGTTCATAAAACAACAATGACAGCAGTGAAGAAACACATTGCTTGTGTTTTTTCCAATAGAGTGAATTGCACAGTATTATTTTTTTATATTTTTTCTGTGTGTGTATATATACATATATATATATATATATATATACAACAACAGTGGTTAAAAATATTGTCAAATATGTAAATTGATGGCTGAGTTCTAAAAGCTTAAATCCAAAGGAATGTTAAAGTAACTTCAGGTCAAGTATGGGTAGTATTACATCTCAGTGCACCAAATTACTCATACATCCTGTCTGTGTGTTTGTTTCATCAGTCTACCTGATCCTGGGTCTGATAGTCATGCTGGTGGTGCTGGAGACCTTCTGCGAGCTACAGCAACTGAAGCAACTGAGAAAAATGTTTTACCTGAAGAAGGAAAAGCCTCAGGACCGCCTCGCCATTTTGGAGCATGACCACCTGTCCTTCACCACTGTGTCCAACAGAGCCATAGTCTACAGTGAGGGCAAAACCCAGCCGTTTGTCAGTGTCCCAACTCTAGCCTCTCCCCATGATGATCCCATGATTCAGTAAACAACAGGGTAAACATATGGGGGGTAATGCACACAAGACTAGAGGTAGATACAATCTGTAGATCACAATCCTGGCCATCGGCACTCATCAACAGTCAGCCCTGCAAGTTGTAGTAGTACAACTGGCTGAGAAAGCTCAGCTCCAGCAACCAATTTACCTTGAAGAACCACAATACTGTCAATATCGTGTTACACAACCGATTCAATTCATGTACATTAATAAGGGAGAAAATTCATATTTAAACAGAGGCAAAGCCAGTAATAAAAGCAAAGCCTTCTGCTGTATTTATGACTTACAGAAGCTCAGTGTCTTTAAGAGCTGCATTATTTATTACATATTTAGTAATTGGTCTTTTGAATCTAGCTGAAATACCAGACAGTTCTCTGTTCTCTGTCACAAAATAGTACATAAATTTGCATGTATTTTATAAATAGAGGCGCTTGCAGGTATGTGGAATGTACATAACCAGGTAAATGTTTTAAATGTACAGTAAAACAGCACCTTGAGTTAACACAACTGTTAAAGATGAGCCAAAAGTGTAGCCAAAACAGAAACATCCACAAGTAATTAACTATCATTATAACTACTTGCTTGCTTACATGCTTGGTGTGTAATTGGTGTGTAGCTCTGCAGTGTTTACTGGATTTCTGGCAGTTGGCTCATATTGATTTATTTTTCCCAAAACAAAGTTTCAGTTTCCTGTGCTTTTTGCATAATGTTCGCTTCACAACTGACTGAAAGTGAATAGACAGGTGGAAAGAGTGGACCGTGAATTTTATGTACAATACACACTAAGCTTTTTCAGGGAGTTGTTCCGTATGAACATATCATTTACAATTTGTGTGTTGTACCATTTTTGGGTCATCTTTACAGAGGTGTTAATTATTCTGGTTGCACTCCACATTGCCACATTTCATTGTGAGGGGGAATATTTGTCTGTTGTGTCATGTTGCAGTGCTTTTTCTGAGTTGTCCATGTGTGAAGCACTATAATTTATTGATTCATCTGAATGGCTTAATGTGTACTGGACTGTGTGAAAAGGGAAGTGAGGTTAGCCCAGCTTAGAAAGGGAAGGGCTGGCCCATTGCATTTTACTGTCAATACAGAGAGCTCAGTTTGCACATGGACTGGAGCCGGACAGCCGTACAGAAAAAACATAACTGCTGCAATTTCTCTGACAGAAAAGGGAAAAAAATCATTTGTGAAAACAGTAATTATTTTTGTTAAGCAAGACCTGATGATTTATTAAACCTTGATAATTGCTTGCAGCTAGAAAAGAGCTGTGATGGACAGAAACTATTTTACAAAATTTGAATGTAGAAATGTATATTTTTAGGTATGACATAAGACACATTCACAAAATTTTTTGAAGAAATACTGGAAGTAATTCTGTACTAGAAACAGTACTTTGGGAAAACTTGAAATCACAAATTCCAGCAACTAAATCTAATCCCGGATTATCTCACACCACAGTTTTAAAACAGTTCAGCTCTAAAATAATGAAAACACACAATAGCACACACAAACACACACACACACACACACACACACATGCACACACATGCACGGAGGACACCTCATATCTCTGTAATTTTAAAAATATATTTCTAACTCGAGGAAATAAAATTCTCCTAAAGGTACAAATTTCATCTATTCCGTTCATTGATACTGTTTGGTACAATCAGACAGTTACACAAACAGTGTAGCCTTCTGCTGTAATGAAAACATGTTTATCAGATATACTTTTTAGTGCACTTAACAAAATGACCTACATTTCTGAATTTTAACAATTTTACAGTCCTAAAAAGGCAGTTCTGACCTCATCGTTCTTTGCTGGACATCAAGACAAAGTCGCAGCCTTTTAATAAGTCTTGAATGTAATATTTTTCTTGTGCTTTTTTATGCTACAGTGAGACTTGAGGCCTAGTCAGAGTGCAGCTACAGTCCTTGCTGCTCTGTTGACTCTAGTTTTATAGTAAGAAGATGAGCTGTGGCAAGGTGTCATGATCGCTTGAAAAATTAACTTCGACTGTGTCAATGTCTAAGTCAGTCACTGATCTGTAATATTTACTTTATAGATCAGTGGTTCTTTCTTTCTTTTACCAGTGTGGGCCTTCATGTAAACTGTGAAACACTGTTTAAGGCATCTACTTACAATAAGGAGAACCTACATTTTTCAGAACTTGGGTTTTCTATTTTACTGTAAGATGTTCCACTGTTTTGTAGATACATTACCTAGATTGATGTCAAGGCTTTGGTCCTACAGCATTCCTATTTTTTTGGCAGTGTTGTTATCATGCACATACAGTTTGTCTTGAAACTGAAAGCTATTAGATAAAGTAGTTGCAGTTTTGTTCAGGGAATAAATATTGTGTGAAGGATTACCAATGGAAGCACACTGACTTTATTTATTTATGCTGAAAAAAAATGTCTGACTTGTTTGGATTATTTGTAATCATAAGGTTTTGTACAAATCTCTTCAGTTGTTTTGGTTCATATAATAGAATCATGCACAGTTACGTATTTTAGTGTTACAATATCAACATTGTAATACAAGATTGGCATGGAGTACCAAGGTGTTATGTGAACTTCATTCAGCATAGCAAACAGATACATGAACTGTAAATTATCAGTGTGTCTTAAATAAAGTGTTGGATTCTTATTGTTTAGTCTGAGTTTTTCTTCAATCATTTCATTCCTTTCACTCTGATTCAGAGCTACTACTCGATGCTGAAAAAGGTATTGACACCGGTAGCTCATGTGTAATGTGCACTGATACACGTGTGATTATATAATATGAAATTACCATAAGAATGTACCTCAAATGAATAAAACCAAAGGTTAGAGTTTGGGATAATTGCCAGGTTTTTGTGCTCTTATAACCACTTGATGAATTGGAAAGAAGAGCAGAACAAAGCATAATGAATGGGATTATTGGTGGGATCTTAAAACAAGCTGGTACTTCAGTACACTATTTTAGTCTTTTATTGCATCTTTGAGTTTAAAATGAAGGTGGAAGTTCATCTTTGTCTCTGAGAAGATCTGTAATTGTACTTGAAGGTGTACTTGGCTTTCTCATCAAGTGAGTATTCAGAAAGGATTTATTTCAGCACATAACAACCATCAATATATGAGGCTCCTCACTGATAGGAGGACATTGTTAGTGGCTGAAAGACTTTCATTAACAGTGAGAACCTACAAACAACACGGCACAAAGCTATTGAATTTGTAGGACCAATAGTGGCTTTGGAATGACTAGACAATATCTGTCATGAAGAAATAGATACAACAATCATAACACTTATCTTGATATCTGTAATTTTTTCATTTTGTGCTCTGTCAGTGACTATATGATGCCTTTCACTCTCATTATTTATCCCAGTACTACAGAGAGAATATTGTGTTTTATAGCTATGGGCGGCACGTGTCTCTCCAGTGAAAGTAAATCTAATTGTGCAAGGCTTTTGTTTTATTCAGCAGCTTCTTATCAAAGAGAGGCGTTGTTACCTCTGACATGCAGGCACCTCACACTGCAGAGCCACTGAGCCAAACATCCGTGTTATGATATTTAACTGGCTGACGAAAGGTGGGTGGAAGGCAGCTCGAACGCTTCCTCACAGCAAGGATTTATTGGATGCACATTGTGAGAACACAATCACCTGTGGGCGCACAATAATTGGAAATAACTGTTGAGGATGTCACCTAGTTTGATACAGTGCATCAAATTCAAATTTAGCACTGAATAACAACTGTGTTGGTTTATTTACATAATGTGATTGTTACAAATCACTGTAATCACATCAGAAAGTTTCTAACTGGCTTAAACTTAAATAATGTTCTCTGTATTTCTGGAAGTTACTTAGTAACCTAGACATGCAACTCAATACCTCATTGCATTCATTTATTTACACAGTATGGACATGACTCCATGATAATTTTTTAGCTATTTATTTATTTATTTTTTAGGTACGTATCCTGACTGTAGACTTGAATTTCATTGTACTCCTGTATAATGACAATAAAGTATCTTGTATCTTGTATCTTGTATGATCAGTGGTTGTCATAAAACTTTTTTTGTTTTTGCATAAAAATGTATGTATTCATTCTCTAGCCATATTTCTGTACATAACAAACCATATCGGTTTAATTAGAAATGCAATTATATAACATAATTTATCAGTAGAGCCTGTGTAAAATTGTGACAGCAACGTGCTGGCTTCCTTGTAGATGCTAAAAATTATATTTCTACATTTGCATGCATGCTGCAATTGCTTGTATGTGCATGTAACCAAACACAGCTCCTTGTGAAGAATGCTACCTGCGAAATGTGGATGAAATTTCATGCCTGCTAAGTTGTAAAAACAAACAAAAAACCCAGTGTTGAATAAAAAGAGGAGAAAGCATCCCCTTGTTGGAAATGAAACACTCGACATGCACAAGCAAGGACTGTGCTTGCAGCAAAGAATCAACTACTGCCTTTGCTGACTCCAGAGACTCCAAACAAATACCTTGCAATGTTGGCATGTGGCCAGATAAAGCACACCTACACTTCAGACCATCACATCCTCTAACGTTTCACCCTTTGTCTCCTTTATTTACTTTTAATTTGTACCCACAGACAAGCACATACATACTGTACAACTGTCAGAAGGCACAGCCAGGCTGTCAGTCAGGAGAGTAATGGGGCAGAACAGAGCTATCCCCTGAAGGCCCATCTCTGCACATCTGACTGAAACCCACCAGCAGCTTCTTGTCATTAGAATTGCTATTTGATCTTTTTACACAATTTATATGCATACAGGAAACTACACGAGGCTGTGCTTTTAAGATAAAAATAATTCCAATTTATTTTTAAATCCTGCAACTGGTGGTGAAAGAGAGAAATGATCGTACTCAGTGTAAAGGTATTCTTCATGAAATCCTGATGTGGCTTTAGCTGCATTAGTTCACAAATAATGCAAGAATGATGTGTTACAGCACGGATCAAACGCTCACTCTCGTAAAAGCCCAAGAGAATTACACATTGCAGAAAGTCCCAGAGGTCAGTTGTGCATTGCTTGACATTTCATCAGTCATTGTCAACAAGTCCATTGTTGCGACTTTGGCTACTCATATGGCAGCGGCCCTGGCTCTCAGGGGTCATCCAGGACAGGGGGTGGGTTGGCCAGGACTGAGGCAAAGACTGGCATCTACCCTATAGCACTGCTTTCTGATGGTGGAGCAACTCTATTTATATCCTGACACACACGCGCACGTGCACACACACATGCAAAACACTGGGACTTTGTAAATGCAGGAGGCCTCAAGCACAAACATTCCCCACTGCCAACTCTGTAACTGCTCTCATTTGCTACTGCAAACATAGTAGTGTTCATTCTGCTGGTGTAAAATCATATTGTCCAAATGAGAATGCAGATTTTCTTTCATGAATAAAATAAAACTGTAGTGTTCTCTACAGGTTGTGGTTTTGCATATCAGACATATATGTATACATCTATATGCATACATATATGCAAAGACGTGCACACTTGGACACTTGGCAGGACATACACACTGCCCCAGTTAACTCTGTCGTGAATGTATAGGAGGCACACTGACAGGACCAGAAGGGAGGAGAGAAGAGAGGGAGGGGGAAATGGTAAGTGGATGCTGCAGCCACAGGCATTTACTCTCGTGCAACCATTCTGCGGTGAATACTCTTCTCTCTCTGCAGCGTGTGATGTTTTGAGTACATCAGGACTTACAGTCAGTCCCCATTGTGTTTCATACAAGAAGGCAGATTTATTGGAAAACAAATATGACTACACAACAAGAAGAACAGGAACAAACTGTCACAGGTTGAAACACCATGTGTCAGAGTAAAACAGAAGAAGGAACTCGTGGGAATTCAACATCACAGTGCACATCTTCTCTGTTTTCCACTCAAAGTCTGAGATTAATCAGGTGAATGCGTGATATACAGAAAATGTTGACTACACTAATTAGATGACAAGAGGCAGGCAGCCATGTGCATTTAACAACACCACTGGTATCAAATCGTAAGCACACAAAGGAACAGAGCCAACTAATTGCTATGTGGAGTCATGAGAGTGCTTTTCACAGTAACATCAAAATGGCTGGGGTCGCAGGAAGTCTTCACGCCCCAAAGCTCACCAAAAATAATTGATAATAAATATTAAAAAGTCCCTTGTTTCCAGTGGGGAATGTCAGACAACCTTCAGGATTTCAAGAGCAAAAATGGTGCTGAACTCTAACTTGCCAACATAGGTTAAGCAATTACTCCCAATTCCTTTGGCAAATTAAGCACAAAAAAGCAAAACAGAGAAGGGAGGTGCACACTGTGAAACCCGAAAAGCAGAGGATTTACTGTAAAAACACAATGGATGGATTCTTTAAAGAGTGCAACATATCAATATGCATCAGAAATAAAGAGTAAGCAATATGTTAATGACTGTGAATATATAATGGTAGGAAAAAAAGTTTTCCAATTGGAGGGAGTTCAGTTCAGTCACTGATGGCATCTGTTCAATGGCTATTTGATGGTTAAATAGAGCAGAGTTTGTCATACTACATATTCTGTATGAAGAATTAAAAAACAGTGAGCTGAAAAACTCATCCGAAGTGGCATCCTGGTATTTCTGAGGAGTTGCTTTAACATTAATAGCAATACAAGAGAGAGTGGACTGTGCATGGCTACTTCCAGAACTTTAATCATATATTTTTGTCTTGTTTGTCATTTGTCAGCAAAAACTAAAAAGGGAATATCTAATAATGGAAACCAGGGCAGTTAAGACTGGCCAGAAAATAAGACAGAGGACGCCAGTCTTTTCTTCCCATCAGAGTCTTTTGCCTCTGCAGAAAACTGGTTCATGACGTTGACATGCAATGGCATCAGCAGGATCTCTCATCCTTACAGCAACTTTCTGCCTGCTGCTCTCCAGCTGTGTGTCAGGCTTACCAATAATGGCAGATGAATAACAATCATACCCTAAAGAAATTACACACAAGCTCGGGACTACGGGGTGCCGACTCTGTAAAGGGTATGATTCCTTCTGGTTGAAACATTTTACTGACTAGATGTGTCTCTCTGGATTAAAACAACAAATTGCTCCTCACTGCAGCATATGCAAATCCAAAAGCCATTAATCAAACACTGAGTAGTGAGAAATATAGTGTTTATAAAACCTCTAAGTATTTTAATATACAATAATAAATGTGACTTTTTTTACTGGCTCTGAGTTTCACTTCTCTCCTAACATCGGCCAATCAGCAGTGGCTGGTCGTACCGTTTCCAGGCTAAAAGCTGCATTAAATATTGATGGTGAGAAGACTTGGGCTTTAGCATCATACTTTTTTTAAGGGCTGAAACTGGACACAGTAGTTTAAGAAAAATAATGGAAATGACTAAAAAAGTAGATCAAACTTTATAGCAGGGAGGCTTTTGTTTCTGACTGAGCACTGAAGTGCATTTTTTGCGGGAATAGAAAAGAGCTAAGGGGAGACTTATGATGAGGCACAGAGAAATCTTTTACTATTTTTGCTGACTATTTTTGACTACAGACATCAGAGTCTCAGAGCCACTGCTCAAAAAAATCCCTCCACTTTCTAGACATATACTGAGTAATGCTTACAGGACCACGGGACACTTGAGCACAGTTTACTGGTGACACATTTTGTCATCAAATCCATTTTGTGATGTATACAAACATTAAGGAATAATTTCGAGAACCATCATATCTATTCTGTTTAATAATACCCCAAAGTTTTAAATTCAAATTGTTATTTTTTATAGAAAATGGCTCAATATGAAATGTGCTTAATCTTTTTAATTACTGAATTACATGTTCAACAAAACAAGCTTCAAATGTAATAAATCCTTCTGTCAAAACAGCAGTATTTATAATTCTTTTTATAATGACAGCAGTGAGCTAGAAGGAAGAACAAAGTCAGAGGCAGTCATTATAAATGCTACTGCTTGTGTTTCTCTAGTAACTCTACTATTGATCAATACATCTGCTGTGAGAGATGTGGAGATGCTGTTTGCAACAAAACCACAATTATCTTTTTAGCTGAGTTGAGGCCCTGTGATAGTTTGTCTCTCTGTCAGACTTACTGAGATATTTAATGGAACTGAACCATTGTTAATATTATTAGTTTGACTGTCAGAAAACTGAAATGTGTCTGGTTAACAAATTATTATCTTAGTCTCTATTGTGTTTAATTTTTGGTGTGTATCTAGAATTAAGTATCAATCGAAGAAGTATCTATTGATTTGATACCTTCATTCCTGTGTGTGAAAAACAGAAATGTGAATCCTCTTTGTGTGTTTCATTTTTTGACCCTAAGCTGAGGTTCTCACTTCACCTCAAATCCATATTTAGAAAGCAGTGCACTGTCCTGTGAATGAGGCACCAGTTAGATTAGTATTAGGACTCTGTTGAAGTGTAAGATGATGTGCTGGACTGTGCTGATTCCAATATGTCAAAATTCCTTTATAACAAATGTTTTAATATGTGTTTCTCATGGGAACAGTGTTCACACAGTTTGGTTCTGGCAAAGATGAAGGTCGAACAGTGAGAATTGATTTGGCTTGGGCTGAGCTGTGAAGTTGAGAGGTGCATTATACAAGATGAACTTGATCCCCCCCCCCTCCC
>OOFC01018909.1:0-11763 GCA_900323345.1 Pseudochromis fuscus
ATATGTATAGATATGCCTGTGTGCTAAATCGTGGGGGCGGGACTATGGAGAAGTGCTGTCCATCTATGTTGATACAGATCTAAAAAACTGGACTAACCGAGTGTGCGCTTACGTTGCTCTTCGCATGGACTAATGTAAGTTATTTTGCACTTTCTCCGCACCTTTACGGTCGGCTCGCGTAGTCAGACGTTGTTAAAACACTGTTGTAGCATTGTACTTGTGCTCTTTTCTCGGTCCGTTTTGCTGAGAAGTGCTTTCGGGCCGAGTGGCAACACGCGCTTTTTCAGGCCAGTAAAGTGTGCTGCCGCTGCCGATGCTGCCGCGGCTGTGACCGTGGTGGCGTTAGCTGTTGTTATTGCTCTCTTGCGGGCTGCAATATGACATGCCGCTGACCCAAACAATGCACCCGGTCAGCACAGGCGTAATGTCATTGTAGAGACAGACCATGCTACTATACAGCGCAGTAATATTCACAGTAATACGCTCAGTATGTAAAAAAAAATTAAAGGACATTTTGTCATCTTGTAACCGTTGGTTTTTAGCTAGCTCCGCGAACGCTCGTGCGTGTGTGGCAAAACTCCTTTTAAAAATGTGGCTCTTGGATATGGCCGTGTGTGTGTGTGTGTGTTGGCACATGTACACACCTTGTAACATTATCATAGCATAAGCGCTTTTATGGTTAACATTACGGTTTTCGATGATGTTGCAACATGCGGCGTGGATAATTATACAAACTTGAAAGTTTCGGGTTGAATGAAGTGTTGCATCATGTGTAACTTGCCGAATGTACCCAATCTCCTATACGATTCGCTAATGGTCTAAAGGTGCTCACCTCGTCTTCAGCGAGGCAGCTTGTAAATGACCAGATTTATTGAATGACGTTCGGCATAACAGTGTGTCCATGCAAGACATAACGGGACGTCACCGGCGCTCTAATGTTACCCAGCCCCCCTCGACTAACTGACCGTTAGATAGCCCGTCCTAATTCACCCCTCCTTCTCTTCTCTGTTGACAGTTTTCTTTTATACGGAGGGAAAAAGTTTTTCTACGTGGGGATATTGTTAACAAAAACAAACCGCCTTCAACTCCACTGGAAAAATTTGGCGACCTGGCTCAAACATTTGGGCCCCCCTCTGCTACTACTGCACAAAGCGAAGGTTGATATGCCACATCAGGTAAGAGAGGACACCTCCACCCGGCTTGATATTTGGAACTCAGACGCACCACAGACTTTAGCGGTTAGCTTGTACTGTTGAGAGCTAGCTGCTGCACATGAGGGGAAAAATCTTGCAGCTCTCCTCTTTGTTTCCTCGCTGTACCGTGTTTACGGGCGTTGGGACCACATGGCATTTCACATTGCACATTCATTTCGCATTTCAGCACAACTCCTACACTCTCCTTGCCCCGGTTAATGTTTTGTGTGTGTTGTTATTGTTAAAGGCGGGCGCTTTCCTCCACATTCCACATGTGTATGTTCGCCAGCCTGCAGCAGCAGGGCCAGTGCGCAAATCCCCCCCACCCTCCTACCCCATATCCCAAAAACGCCGATAAGACAAAAAACACGCAGTGGAGGTTATTACACAGTTCTAAAAGCACATCTTGACTTCGTGTGTGACCTGACAGGCAGGGCGAGGTACTGATGTGGTTTTCAGAAATGAACAGAGGTGTTGCACGCTCCTGGAGGTTGTCAGTCTCTGATGTGGAGGAGACTGCAGGGAAGACAAAGGGACAGATTAGCATGGAGTAGAGTGGAGGGGGAATGGACACCCATATACTTCAGTCACAGTAACTAAAGTCAGCTAACATGTTGTGTGACAGGATGTTGGAAAGTTGTTCTGTTTTAGTATATTCTTCACATGTAGTAGCAGATAAAAGCGGTTATAAAGTTGTCAGACTCCAACACTCAGTGATTTATCTTCTCTGTCTGGGTTCATACAGTAGTCAGCCTAACTATTTTACTGTAGTGATTTTTGTGGCTCTTTAATCTTGTTTCTCTCCAGTCATTTGTACCCAGTGTGTTACATGTTGTGTTTTTTCACTTTGGCACTATAGGCCAAACTGTTTCTCTTGCTTTAAATCCAAACTAATTATTTTTTTAATCTTGATGAAAGAGCACTCATATCTTAAAGAGTGGACATGATGGATTTAGAGGCGTGAGAGTGGCTCTGTTGGCTGATTTGATCTCAAAAACTACAGCCGTACAGTCATGTTTTCAGTGCTGAACTGGAATTATACAGACTGGTCTCTGTGCTTTTGGTACATTTGATACCAAGGCAACCATGACATTTGAAACTTAATGTAGTGTTATTTTGCTGGATTATCATTCTGTTGCACCATTTGTGTGTCTTCTTGTTTTCTCCTTGTTCTTGCACATTGTGATCTTACTTATCAGGAGTGAACAGAGATACACTGACTACTCACCTTCCATTGCTGTGGGATGAAAACCTTGTATCACCCACTCATGTCGCCAGCTAATATCATGTAGTTTATCCCAGCTGTCGTGTAAAAGGGACAATCACTCTTGGATTCTATCATGTATAGGTTCCTCGCTCCCACCTTTTACTTCAATGGGATATAGAGGGCCTTTTTCTATAATGAGGTGCTCAGTGGAGCACACTGTGCTCTACAGGTTTGTACTCTGCTGAGTTACAGGCACATTGTAAAATGATAACAGATGTATGGGGTCTTCAAGGTGAAGCGCACTGTTTGGAAATGTAAGTGAATTCCCGGCAATATGGAATGCATGTGTGCATACATGCACGTACACACACACACACACACACACACACACACACACTTGCACAAATACCTACAGGGCTACGCCCACTTTGTTGCTACGCGTTAGATTTTTCCAGTCACTTTGTGCAGTTCACGGAGTCCAAAGGCGGCTCTGCTTCTTATTTACTTTTAAAGTGATTTGTGAGGTGATGTGTCATTACAACACAGACACAACAGTTATTAAATCGAGGTGTTGAAAGTGATCTTGGAGGCGGACATGTAAGACCAGATAGAAAGGTTTTATTCAGTAAGTCCAGATGAGAAACTACAATGGCAACTTGTTAAAATTATAATTTTGTTCCTTTAATGAAAAGTACAAAGGTGTTATTTTTCTTACCATCATGTAAGGTACCCAGAATTGTGAGGTTAAAATGCATCCTCTAAGCAGGTGTAGGAATTAGGTGTGGCGTATGAGATTTACAGAACAATACTGCAGTGTAGTGGTGGTAAAACAGGAGGTTTGGATGGCTGAGTGATAACGGTTGTTTGCCACAGTTGGTGATTGTTAATGTCACTGAGTTATTGTTGTTGAATATCTAATTTACTGTGCACTCTGAGATGCTGCTATGGGGTTTTCAAAGTTCAACACAAAGTTTTTTTGCATGCCATTCTGGATATGAGTCTTTTTAATATTAACTATCTGTTGACTGAGTCTGAGCTCATGCTTCAATTTGCGTATCTCACACATTGAAATAACAGTTTTAGCTTCCAAATATGACGCCCTTGTATTTTTCGACAGCAGCTTTGAAATTCTGATCAAGCTGGTTAAAAATAATAACTTCATTTACATGAAATGAATAAAAAAGGATTGTAACAGAGGAGGTTCTTTGTCATAAAATATTTTTGGACAGAATACATGTTTAACTTTAACCTGAAAACAAGTTTAGTTTTGGTGTCATACTTGGAGTGAACAGCTATGATCTGTGCCAAAAATATTAATTTTTTTAAGAAAAAAAGAAAGAAATTTATTAGTTGCCGAGATGAGCAGATATGTGATTTTTTTTTTTTTTTTCAGTGCCAGCTCTCGAGAGTCACTGACTGCTGCAACCAAATGACGTTTTGTATTCACACACTCACATCAAAATGCTTACTGTACTGTAGAGCCTGGCTGTCACCACAAGCAGATGAGGACAATATACACTAGATTGGAATATGATCGCCTTTATTTCTTCCAATATCAGTCCATTAAGATATGATCAGATTGCCTCTGATCTCAATTCTTTATCTTGTGACATCTCTACTTACGTGTCTCATAGGATTCATATGAACAGTGGGGAATTGCATCATCTGTCAAGGAGTTCTAACTAAATACCTTCCTAATTATAACCCTCTATAATTGTAGATACTACATGGAGATAAATTTGAAGAGAGTGACAGCAGCAATAATCTCACTCCTACATTTTTTGTGTTTTTGTCTCCGTGCTTGTTGCTTTGACTCTGCATTTCTCTGTTGTGCCTCAATACCCTGTTGGCTTTTTCTCTCCTGAATTTTCCCTTTGCCTGGTTCATTGTGGTGATCATACTAACCATTCACTCCCCTGCTTATTTTAAACAAAACACATCTCTCCCTGTGTGGTGGAGGTTTTTTCCCCCCTTGGGAAAGACCTAACACACACCAGGTGTTCACAGTGGCAAAATGTAAAAGCTTTCGTGAGCTGGCCAGAGGTCGAATCGCTATTGTGAAGAATAAATCCGTAATAAGGCTGAGAAAAACAGACTTTGCGTCCCAATGCTACTGATGTAAGGGATTACTCTTTTCTTTTATTATTCCTTCACTCTCACCACCTCCTTCTTCTCTCCTCCTCCTCCTTAATGTGAACGTGCTAAACAGGGGCTAATGGATTCCTTATGAGAGGTAATTGTGTAAGTACAACATAAATGTAGTGGCGGCTCTGGTGTTGTGGCTGGTATGATTAGGTCTTGTTTGAACCCCCTAAGGGGCTCGGAGGGATGAACATCAATAGCGGCTCACCTCGCAGTTTAAGGTCACAGGCTACCATACAAGTGGTGCTCACAGAAGTTCTCAGGGTGCTACGTCTGAATGACTCGTGATGGTAAACAATGGTTGCAGATCACAGGGTTAGCTCAGCATGTTGTGATCTGGGATAGCTTAGCATAACACTACCAGGGTTAGAGGTTCAGTTCCCACAAGGGAAGAAATGCATTCACTATTGGGGAAATAAAAGGTTATTCAGATAAAAGGGTCTCTATTAAGATACAGTACACTGCCTCAGAGAGTTTCAGGGAGTGTATCTCTGTAAGTAATAAGCTTCTTTACAATGAGGTTTATTTTACGCACTTTTAAAGAGTGGAGGACGGAGTGGGTTAAATGTGGGATAAGCTTTTGTGTAGGATTTGTGTAGTTTTAATGCACTTTGGCTTTAAACAAAAGATTGACTCATTCTGGGATTGCATTGAGGTGCACAGGGACAGCGAAATAGTAAATTACACACTTCTAGAGGTCTGATTTTCTGGTTACTTGCATAATCGGCTCAACTAGATCAATACAAATGAAAGTGACTGTACATCTCCTGGATATTTGGAATATTTACCAAGCTATACCCTTCAGGCTCAGATGTAAGAGCAGTCAGCCTTTCCTTCACTGTTCATCAGCATCCATTTACCTGTCAAACTGACTGAAGATAAAACACAGGCCCACTCTTCTTTCAGCGGGGCCATGTAGGGTTTAACGTGGCTACAGAACAGCTTAAATGCTTAACGGGGGAGACTAAAATCATCATCATTAGTCTGTCCTTGCAGACGTAACTCAGACAGCAGGTCTGAGAAACGTTTGCCAAAGTTAATAAATGGAAGCAGCGCAGCACAGACCTGATACAAGAAACATATCTTAATGCAGCGGACGACCCTCTGTTAATACAGGAATACACAACTGCTCCATGTGCTGAGACGTCATGCTGGAGGGACGCAAAGACCGGAAAAGTGATGCAGTAAGATGTGTTGCCCTGAATTACTGAAAGTGAGTGTTTTCATGCAGTGTCACACACTGTGCTGCCATAGGCTGTTAGAGAGTCAAACCCCACGTCGCTTGTTTCCAGGCCACCCCCATGTCACACAAATTCAACATTTAGAGGTTTATTATTCGCATCGCATTCAATAAGACACTCTTTATGTGAGCTGATGAGGCTGAGATATGTGTATATGTTTTTTTAAATTAGCAGGTCATCAACCACAGATTAAGCCTGTTGCTGCAAATTTCCTCCCATCTCCTCTGTGCTCCACGAGAAATAAAAAATAAAGTAAGGTGTGTTGTATGACTCCATGGAATCATCACGGGAAAAAGCCTTGAAATTTTATTGTGGCAGCACCAGCAGAATCCCAACATTTTCCATGTTACACAAACGCAGGCCCCTAACAAGAATGAATCAAAGTCGGCCCATGTTTCCTGAACTTGCACAGCTCATTCACCGACTTTGATTTGGTTTAATTAGAATCAGACCACTAAACGCCACGCTAAAGATATTTCCTTAAGCAGCCAAAAGTCTTTTGTAGCGATCACTGCCTTCTGTGTGGATGATTAGACTCACTTTCCATTGATTTAAACTTGGGCTTTTTAATTAGACTGATGCGAGAGTTCACTTGGACGTGTTTTACTACCATACTTAAAGCACGACTGCCTCATTACTGTAGCCACTCATTAAACCCGGTAGGATGTGTGTGTGTGTGTGTGTGTGTGTACCTGGACTTAAGTCTGTAGGCGTTCACCATGAGCAGATGGAGAGAGTGAGAGACTCCAAACCTTCATGTGATTTGAAGTAGTTCACCAGTGTTATCATCTTTTCACCAAACATATGACTTCACACTGAACCAACCAGTGTGTTTTAGAATAAACTAGAACGCACTCAGAGAGCACAAACCTCCACCAAGGCATAATCCAGCTGCACTGATGCTATAGACTGAACACTGTTGCCTTCTTGTGGTGAAATAGCATCAGATAGGTTTTCTATTTCTGATGGGAAAACAAGATTTATTGAGATCTGTTGAGAAGGTTTTTTTCATAATGTTGCTAACAGACAATCAGACTGAGGTGAAAACACAACCTCCTTCACAGAGGTCATAATTGAATATAATGACTGAGCGAAACAGTACAGGGGTTTCTAATAGTGATGAAGCACTTATCACAGCAATTATCACCTGACTCTGCTGGTATTCTTCGTTCACATCTACCGAGGAGGCTGTTTTTGCCTACGCTGGTTTATTTGCTTGTAAGTGAAGCCCTAAGTTCCTAGGAGGCCAGATATCTTTCCTGGGAGCTGGTAGAGACTGAATTAGAGTCTGATCTGTATTTTATAACAATATGGGATGATAAGTAAAACACACTGCTATTACTGTATACTTGGAATATGAGAAATTTGGTGGCTTTTTTTAAAATATAGAAATAATGATAAATTTGTCATACATGTGCGATCATTTAGAGAGCTTGTGTATTAAATTCTCAGGAACTTCTAGAAATTGTTCCAGCATGTAATTTGTGTATAGATTAGGCAGTCAGGATTAATTGTTTAGGCAGCTTTACATGTTCACATATTCAAACTTCAACACACTTGGAAATGGCTGGGAAATAACATTATAATCTGACATTGATTATGTGATAATATTCTCCATAAGGAAGGTGTTAACATTTCTGCCTCTCACAGAGAATTTCCACTGATTTTAAAGAGGAAACTCAAACAGTCCTAAATGGGATTCAGCTTCTGTCTGCCTCCTCGCTCACTCTTTCTGTCTGTCTTCAGAGGCCCACTGTAAGGGGGCTTTCACTCGGCCGCTAGCTCTGCTTCTCAACTTTTTTTTTTCCACCCTTCATTCCTTATTTTCACTTTCTTGATGCTACTGTAGCTCCGAGAAGGAGAGACAAGCCCACTGAGGGGGATTGGTTGTGGCTCAACAGGCCCCCCACAGAAGGCTCCACCCATTTCATCCTGTTTGTGGGACAATTAGTCATCCACAAGTGTGGTGAATGACCGGGTGCTCTGCTAGACACACACACACACACACACACACACACACTCTCTCTCTCTCTCTCTCTCTCTGAATGGGGTATAAATCAATATCCTTTTATTACTATTGGCGTAAATATTTCATGCCTCACTGTCTTCCGCCTGCTTCTTCCTGCCTGCAGTTCTTTGACACGTGTACATAGACACACTATGGATCCAGTGTAAATTCAGAACAGCAGGCTGATGCCAGCAGAACAGGGTGAAGCATGTTTTGGCTCAGAGCTATAAGAGGACTAACACTCTTTTCACACACGCACGCATACACATTCTCCCTTTTGTTCTTATGCTTCTAGGTATTATTTACACGATATATTATGCCCTACATAGGCACTTTCAGAGTTCAGAACATTTTTATATGTTCAAAAGTATTTTTAACTGATATCTCAAGTGTAACAGTTTAGAGATCTGTGAACAACCTTCTCATCCCATTCATTTATAGTTTCATCAGGCATTTGTAGACGAGCTGGATTTGACATCTTTATGTCTGATTTTGGATTTATAATTGGTTTTAAAGTCTGGTCCCAGTAGGCGTACAAATATCTTGGAAAGCCTTCAAATTGGCTTCGTCAAACCTGGTTTCTGTATCCTCTTTGTAAATCTATAAAACTAGGAGACAGCTCAACTAAGGCTTTATGTCTCAATTGCTGCTTTTTATGTGTTTTATATTTTCTATCCTCAGTGTGTCCATCACTGCAAATATGAAAGTAAAAAACTGTAAAAGTGAAATATATCTGTGGTGTAGATCAACTGATAGATCTGATATCAGACTTCATCACATAGAAGCCATGAAAAGTGATTCAGATTTCTGTAAGAACAAATATGTGATATTTTCTCTTTGTTTCTCTCAGTGTTTCCTCTTTGTCTTTCTTTTCTTACTGTGCTCATCTGGCATTTATCTACTGCGATGGCCAAACCTAAGTGGTATGTTTGTGTGGGCCGCATGATTAATAAAACAGAGACCAGTCCCCTGCTCCTCTCTTTGGTCAGAGTGTCTCCTCTTTGCATTATCAGTAAACACAGATTGAAATGCAGGAAAACTCAGGAAACCTTGAAATTTACTTTCAGTTTAATCTTGATAGAAATGTATGTTGTGACATATGTAGATTTTTATCTGAAATTAAAGAAAAATTAACAGATGAGAAATCTTATGTTCACTACTTTCCCTGGTGCTCAGAAAGTTTTATTTGCATACTTGTCCACTGGTAAATTAATACAGGATGGATTTAATGCAGCACAGCTTTCTGTGTTTCTGGTTATAAAATTGGTCTTAAATCAGATTCCTGGTAGCTGTAAAAGTCTTAATTTGCTCTTAAACATGCTCTGTCTCGTCTTTCTTACAGTCTGTCTCTGCCTCATTTCCTTCTGTTGTCGTTTGCCCTTCTTCGTCGTCTTCTTCGTCTTCTGCTCCTCCTCCACTGCCAAGATTTTTTGCTTGTTATTTCCCTTCTTCGTCCCATTCTGTCGCCCGTTCTGTTCATTTAATTTGCATGCAGTGTTTTTTCCTTGTTTTGGATTCTCTACGTTGCTCTGTCCAGTTCCCATTTTCCTCCCGCTGTGTGCTGCACTATGTACCGTTTAGGACTCTGTTTGCTTTTGGCAGGAGCTCCAATCTGTTGGGTCAGATTTGTTTTATTGCTGCACTGATCGCTGCTTGTAGTATATGCCCCAGAGTTTACAGTAAAAGTAAAAACACACACACAAACACACACACTCAAACACTCATACATACGTAGTTCCTCTCTCTCCCTCTCTAACATATGCACACTGTACGCTGCCTTGCCCTCCTGAATCATCTGGGAAAATGACGCAACTTCAAGACCATAAAAGAGATTAAATCGTGTGTGTGTGTGTGTGTGTGTGTGTGTGTGTGTGGGCCCTCATAAAGTACAGGTTTCTCTTTCTTTAGACGTGGCTTACTTTTCTTATTTAACACACCACACACTAAAGTTGTTTGAGACTTCTCACAATTCTGCTTTTCAGTACAGTATTCTCAGAATATTTGCAATATTTGAGAAGCCATGATGGAGTTACTTGTTTGTCTTCAGTTGAACTGTTTTGACTTGTTTTTGTCCTTTTCTTTGTGGTATCTAGATATTCTCGTTAAAAATAATAACCCTGCAACAGAGAAAAATAACTCCAACCATAAAAAAAATACAGATGTTTATCAGGCTCACTCTTACTTTAAACCGTAACGCAGCGCAGAGGATGAAACTACACTTTTAAAAGAAGTGGATTGTGGAGATGTTTTTATTAGTGAGCTGTATGGGATCAGTGACAAGCCTTGGCCAGAGATCACAGTCACAGAGGCACACACGGTCAGAAGGCAACAAAGCTGACCACTGTTGTTAACATGAAGAGTAGAAGATAACTCAGGCCACCGAGGCTGATCTCATCAACTAAAACACATGCACTGCCATAATTATAAAACTCTTTGAAATGCTCTCTCTGCAGACACGTGTGTGTTGTTGGGTGTGTGTGTGTGTGTGGTTGGCAGTCTTGTGACTCCAGCCACGCTGAAAGGAAATAAACTGTCATCATTCTTAATTACTTATTACTTGCAGCTGCGACTGGGCGTCGTCATAAGGACTGATCCTCTCCTGGCACATATAAACAAACGAAACAACAATTACCACATAAATAAGTATTAATCCTAATATGAAGATTGTATTTTCTACCTGTACCCAGGAGCCTATATGTAAAATCACAGGCCCGACTATCACTGAATCAACCCACACAGCTCTGAGGCGATGCTACTGTTACATAGTTTGGCAGGAACAACAGAATTACTGGTTTACATCTCAGGCCAACAAAGCAATAAAATGTAGGGAATTTGAGTAAGTGTTCAGACTGTTGTTGTATTATTTTCAGTAATATGGTAACAGTAATATTTGTTTACATCAAGAAGGTAGGGCTGGGCGATAAATTGATTTAATCGATTAATTCAAACTTGTAGTTTAGGTCGATTTCTTAAAAGTAAAATCGATTTTATCTTAAACATGCATCACAAGCACTCTCCGCTGAGCTCCCATAATTCAGCGTGGGCTCCCCACAACTGTTGCAACAATGCAACGCAAACAACATGCAGCAAACGGGGAAGAATTCGTTTCCAAGAAAGGAAATGTGTCTTTGGTTATTTGTTTCGGGTTTGTGGCGTCAGGCACAGAACAATCAGCACCCGCTGCAAAGTGTTTGAAAGCTGCTGCTACCAAGCTAGCACTGCTACCAACTTACCGCAGCCCCTGAAACAGAGGCTGCCGAGTGGGAGAGGAGCTGCTCCCTCCGTAATGAACAGGACCGCGGCAGTAGACAGGTTCGTCTTTCCTGCTAAAAACATTTAGAAAAAAAATCCTCATGCAGTACTATTTGATGCTGTTGATTGTGCGGTGAATACAGAAGTTGTTAGATGTTGTTCACACAGTAGCCCTTTCGGCGCAGCTAACTAGCCTTCAATTGCGTAGCATTGTGTATGGACGCGTCATGGACAGAGATCCACGTGCTTGTGTTTGTTCAGGCAAATTTCAGACAAATTTAATGAAAACAGCTTCCACGAGACTTAGGCGCGATATTGTTGCTTGTGACGAGTCGTTACTTTTGGCATAAGGGTGTGATGTCATATCAGCCCGGTTAGCTCAGTTAGTAGAGCATTGGTCTCAAAACCATGGAGTTGAGAGTTTGAGTCTCATGTTGGTTGTGATGTTTTGATATTTTCTCTTTAAATAAAATAATTAACTCTGTATACTCTTTGTGTTTTTTTGGTGTCAGATGATGTCTGACTGGGAACTTCTCATGTAAATATTATTAGACATGGTTGTTCCTGATGCTCATGATACTTTTCTCGAGATTTATCAAGAAATGTCTATTTCCATTTTGAGTATTTGCTTGTGTTTAATGAATACTGAAGATTTCATGGAGTTGTCTTTATTATTATTGAAAATATGGCTTTTTGAATATCGATATACAATCATTGAAG
>OOFC01018917.1:0-12291 GCA_900323345.1 Pseudochromis fuscus
GGGGTTAGAAAGCTGTCAGATTTATAGTTTAGTCTGTGGAGGGCTCAGAGTGACGGGTGTGCCGTTTTTCCCCATTCATTTCAATGGGGCTGCAAAGGATGACACAGAGGAGCAGTCCAACTTTGAGGGCTTATAAAATCCAAACGGTTTGAGTAATTAAAAATCCCCAAAGTCATTTTGGTCAGCACAGTCTCCTCTGTCATCTGTTAAGTTTTCAAGCCGCTACCATGTACGGTGTGGGAGGAGATAGCTTTTAAAGAAAGTGAAATTTTGGCGTTCGATTTAAGATTGGCGTGCAAAGTGTGGACTTCCTGTTGATTTTAGCCTAGGGGTACCAGCGCGTGATTTTTAGGTCTTGATGAGTACTTCAATTCGGCTTTGGTCCCGTGTCTCTACGACGTTCCTGTGGGCCGCAGCGGGCGCCATTGTGAGCCTAGGTGGCGCTACAGAGCCCATTTTTGCACCGGGGGGTTTGGTTTGTCCATTTTATGAAATTTTTCACCAGTCCTGATGTCCCTGCCAAATTTGGTGAGTTTTGGAGCATGTTTGGGGTGTGAAATAAAGTCTGAAAGTGACGTACCAAGAAAGAAAGAAAGAAAAAGAAAAAGAAACAAACGCTACAATTACAATAGGGCCCTTGCCTTAGGGCTCGGGCCCTAAAAATGATCTTGATTAAGTTTCCTTAATTAAAAAAAAGTGAAATCAAGAAATGTATGGAAAAATACATTTTACAGTTGAAAAAACAAACAAAAACCTTCTGTCGTAATATTTTATCAAGATGAAGCCAAAGTCTTTTCTCTCTTTTTTTAAAAATTAATTTAGTGTTTACCTGGTGCACCAGCGGTCCTCTGTTTGAGGTGGCGGTACTCGGGACAGTCTCTCCGAACATGGCCCATATCCCCGCACTGGAAACAACGTCGGTCCTTTGGCTCTCGCTCCTCTTCTTTAATGTCCTCATCTTTGTCGTTTTCCTTCTTCTTCATCCTGACCAAAACCAAAACAAACAAACAAAAACATGAATAAATGCAACACATTCAGGACAGACATGGACAATGATAAGGACTCTACTTTACATCAAATCCGCTTCTGGACAAACATCTCAAACCTTAAGTGCATGTTTTTCAAATCAGTTTGTAACTAAATTTACTAAGATATAAAATATAAAAAATATTCAACAGAAAACAGAAAATAATCAGCTTTAGTCGAAACATAGTTTATCGAACAAAGTAATTACATAAAAATTGCTACAGTAAGAATTGGCATTAAAGACACTCGTTAAAAAAAAAAAGAAAAAAAAGAAAAAAAGAAATGCAGTTTTACCAACAATGACCTAATACAAAGCGTAACCTAACTCTCAGTTTAACTTAACTTTTGTTACCTCAGCTGGAGCTTCAGGAATGAGGAATTATCTCACCGCAGCTGCTCTACTCACTTCTGAAGTCTTTCCTTGTCTCTCCCTTCAGTGCCACCTGGTCTTTGATTGTCATAAGATGATTTACAAGTTTCCCTGAATTTCTTTCCATATTACTCTTGTTCCTTTTTCCAAGATATTTAAAACCATCTTGTCTCTAAGTTAATTTCAGCGGATGTCCAAGATGTTCTCTTAAAAAAAAAAAACTAAACCTGCACTATACATTAACTACTACTACTACTGGAAAAAAATCTAATCCAACAAATTTGGTAATGGCACCAAATGAACCTATAGTTAGCTCAGGAAGCAGACCTCTATTACATATATTTCTGGATTATATATGGAAACTATATTAAGAATTATTTCAAATTGTGTTCCTACCAAATATTTGATGTTGGAACCCACAGCAGTAATTGACAGTCATGCTAAAAAAACATTTAATTCAAATATTCGCCTATGAGAGAAAACAAATTAAGTTTCATGGATATACTAAGTATTTATTTATTCTCTGCAGCTTCTTTTAGTTTTTCTCCTGCAGTGAGACAGATAGTGCCAGGAACGAAGAGGGGACAACCTGCGTCTCTTTGGACAGTCCTTCATGTAATGTCCAATCTTCCCACAAATCCTGCAGCACCTATCATTGGGCGCCAACTCGCCATCTGTCAACACCTTTGAGTCAAAGAAGTAGTCCTGCAGCAGAACACAGCAGACAGCATCCATTTTAAATAAACAGCAGTTAGTTTTCTCGTGAGAGCATTCAAATTCTTAACATTAATATCATATTACATATAAGAATCAAAGTTGACTTATAGATGACGTACCACTTCAGTACCAGGGACAGGATAGAAGGGGGTTCCAAACAGCTTTCTCCCATTTATAAAGGCCTTCATGATGAAGTTTGTCACTGAAGGAGGAAGAGAAGGCAGCGTGAGAAATAGGGCGTTTTCATTGATTTACAACAAGCATCCAACACCAAGAAAAAAACAACATGAAATAATAACAAGGCTGGAATAGTACATATAGATGTTTTATATTATACAGTATGTACAGAGTCCTCCAATTTCCCAGTGGTTAGAATTTCCAGTTGAATCAAAAAGGCTTTCAGTACATGTCCAATGAAACCTGCATTGTTTTCTTTGTGTAGAAGTAAACAATTTTTTCATAAATAATTATTGAACTCCTAAAGGCTATGTCTTAGGTTATTGCACTTTACATCCTAAATACACAAGAGTGTCCAAGTGCTTGAAAAGGGTCAAATAAAAAAGTTTTTACACATATGAAATGAGATTAGATAGAATAGGTTAGATAGAACAGGTAGAACAGATCGATAGAACGAGGTAACATTTTGTATAATTCATGTTTCCATAAACTGGAGAGGACAATAGCTCACAGTGTATGTGGGATAAAATAATTATCAAATGTTGAATATTTACCAAAAATAAGTGAGTGACGCCTTCAGCAAAATTAAAAGCACTTACTTTTGCGAGAAACTCCTGCCCCGAGATTATGATTCAAATCAAAGGGATCTGAAAGAAGAACACATGAGTGAGCAGAATCCAAGACTGTTTGTATAGTTAGAAACCAGACGATAACAGAGAGACATGCAGATCCATGTCAGCACCTTCAATAGCAATGCACTTGCTGGTCCACTGTTTCTCAAAGGTGGTGAGGCGTTTCCTTTGGCGGATGCTGATGACATGCTCTTTGAAGTCAAATTCTTCAGTGTAGAAGCGGAGGAGTCCCAACCACAGCTCTCCCACCGACTCTTTGTTCAGTTGCTGCTCTGAGAGACGTCGACGCTGTGAGGACACAAGAAACAAACATACTTAAAATCTGAAACAGCAGACGGTATGCGATAAGAGAAAGAGTAGTGAAACATGAAGGACGTGCAAGTCTGAGTTTTTACGTCATTTTTGTTAAACTCACCAGATCATCAAGGTCATCAAAAAAGAAAGCATTCCAGCCATCCACCATCCGCTGAGGAACAGTATTCCCATCAAAGATCTGAAGGAAAGACATCATACAGAGTATTTAAAAAGCTAAACCTCAAGTGATGTTTCAGACACAGGAAGTGTTTCATGTGTATGGTTGTCTCTGCACAATGCGTGTCACTTTTGGAGTTAACGCTCATAAGCTGCAGACCTGGGGGGATCAATTCTTAGATGCATCTGGAAGCACTCTGGCTTCAACAAAGTTGAAAGCAAAAGTGAACAGAATTAAAATAGAATTATTTGTTAGATATTTTCTACAAAAGGCTGCCATTTATTTTGGTATAGCAAAATACTTTTATTTTGGCTGAATGCTGCATTGCACATAAAAGCAAGATTTAGTTTACATTTTTTCCTAAATATGTGAATAAGGACATATTTTCATGTTTGTGATTCAAGATATGTTGCAAGCCAAAAATGCTGCTAGCTTTAGTTCTTTAAAATGAAGGTGCAACTTTCCAGTTTACACATTGCCATTAGTTTAATAAAAGTTAAAGGAAATAAATTCATTACATTGTTTCTCATTATTACTGTTTTTAAAAACACGAAGTGGTGAGTGGTTAGTTACAGTGAGACAAAAAGAAATGTTATGAAAAAGCTGAAAAAAGAAGAAGAAATAATCACTTTAGAGTCAAATCGTAGCCCATGAATCGTAAACGTAATCAAATCCTGAGGTGCCTGAAGAGTCCCAGCCCTAGTGCAGGCCATACTATCTGCCGAGGGAGTTGACGGCCATTGTTATTGTTGCTGCATACACCCCCCCAAGTGCTAATGCTAATGATGCATTTAATGAACTAAGTAATGGCATCAGTGAGCAACAAACTGCCCAGCTTTTCATCATAGCTGGGGACTTTAATCACACAGACTTAAGATCTGTCATGCCAAAGCTCCACCACCATGTGAACAAGAGAGAACAATGTACTGGACTTGGTTTACACCAATGTGAAAGGAGCACTGCAAGACCACTCCCTGCCCTGATCTCGACCATGCTAATACCAACTTGCAGACCTAGGCTGAAAATGGCCAAACTGACACTGAAGCAAATCAGAGTGTGGCCTGAACGACCCATCCCCGTGGCAGGACTGCTTCGAGAGCACAGATTGGAGCATTTTCAGTGAGGCAGCCACCTACAACAACCACACTGACCTGCAGAGGCATGCAGTGTGACTGCTTATTTCAGTAAGTGTATAGAGGATGTGACTGTCAATAAGATCCTCTCTGTGCGTGCCAACCAGAAACCATGGCTGACTGGTGAGGTCCACTCTCTGCTCAGGATTCGTGATGCTGCTTTCAGATCAGGAGACAGCAGCAAGGACCAACCCCTCCCATGGCATCAGCAAAGGAAAGTGGCCGCACAACCTGGAATTAAGAACAACTTCTCCATTACCAGAGAGACACATGTCGCCTGTGGTGAGGAATACAGACCATCACAGACTTCAAACCTCCGCCTCAAGTCTGTGACATTAGCTCTCTGCTCCCAGACAGACTCAACAGCTTCTTTGCCCAGTTTGAAGCTCTTAACCAAATCCCTGCCTGCAAGTCTCAACCACAACTCAGCAACCAAGCACTCTGCCTGTCCCTCGCCAATGTGAAGCTGGTTCCACGCAGTAGAAAAGTGCCAAAAATACTAGACAAAAATACTGTTTCTAGACTTTAGTTCAGCATTTAACAGCATCATCCCACAACAGCTCATGGGGAAACTACGCAACTGCAACTGGGTCCTGGACTTCCCCACAGGGAGACCACAGACAGTCCAGATCAACAACAGTCAGTCAGCAACTACCACACTGAGCATGGGAGCTCCACATCGCTGTGTCCTCAGACCAGAGCTGTTCACCCTGGTGACCCTTGACTGGCAAGATTGAGTTCAAACCACATCATCAAGTTCACTGATGACACAATGGTGGTGGGCCTCATCGACGACAACGATGAACAACGGTACAGAGAAGGGGTGCAACATCTGGAGAACTGGTGCAGGGACAATAATCCCTCCCTAAAAAACTAGAGATTGTTGTCGACAACAGGAGAGGTCACCATCATCATCACCATCTCCCACCATCAATGACTCTGCAGTGGAGAGTCAACAGTACCAAGTTCCTAGGGGTGCACATCACAGATGGATTCTCCTGGACAACAAACACCACAGCACTCACCAGGAAGACACAACAATGCCTCTACTTCTTATGGAGGCTCAAGAAGGTCAACATTCCCCCACCCATTGTATCCACATTCTACAGAGGCACCATTGAGAGCATCTCCTGCTTGTTTGGGAGCTGCAGTCTATGACTGCAAGACCTGACAAAGAGTGGTGTGCATGGCAGGAAGGATCATAGGTGCCCCTCCTCCATTTCACACTTCTGTATAGCTCAACATATTGCAGAATTGACAATAAAAAGCTTGAATCTTGAATCAAAATCTTAATGAGCGGTAAGTACCTCCTGCAGGACAGGAATGACTGGAGGCTGCCTCTGCTGCAGGAAATAAAGCACCATCAGGATGTAAGCGTAAGATGAAAGGCTTCCTCTGGATGCATCGCCGATGTCACAACGCTGTGAGCACAAATGGTAGGTTAGTTACAGGGAGAGGTAACAATCCAGGAAAATATCCTATTTGGTGTACTGTCAGTCAGATATCGGCTTTTAATCAAATTTTCCCCAAACTTTTATTGTATTTTTACAAATGATCACCAATAGTTGTAAGCCAAATTAGCTCTTATGTGTTGTTTGCAGTACTTCCACCAATGCACAGACAACTTTGACTCAGTTAATTTAGTACTGAAGAAAACTTAAATTTGACAATACTATGAACAGAAATTATTTTAGTTACGACTTTGCAGAGAGCAGATAAATTAATTACTCAATTAAACAGATGTTTCTAATACACCTATGAAGAAAGTGTGCGACAACAGAAAGCAACCAGCTGAGATGCCCAGAGAAATTAACTAGGATTTACTGTATTAAATTGCCAACATTAACATACCTTTGCAAAGACCTTCATTGTATATCCCAGGAATTGAACACGCGGATCCAGTGCTGCATACGTAGCCAGCATTCTGGTGTTGTGTTGAGCCTACAGAAAGAGAGATTTCCTCCAGATTAATTCATACAACATAATGAACAAATCACAGCATGTCTCAGCACTTTATACATATGAACGAATGCATGTTGTGGTAGGAAGGCCTTGTCCACTCACCAAAGTGTTATAAAGGCTAATATCTCCTTCCAACCCGCTCTGTCTGTGTTCAAACTTCACAATAGGCACTTTTGCTGTGGTGATAGGCAAGATGTTCCTCAAACCTGTGATGAAGAGAAAATTTTACTTTCACACATACAACTACCAGCAAGTTCTGAAAACACATTTAAAAAAATACATAAAAAAAAATAATAATTCACCTGTATGTTTCTTCAGCACTTTTGCAAGGCCTTCAATGATCTCTTTGCAGTTCAGCTTCTGTTCAGACGGATCAGAAATGTAAAAATGAATATTAAAAAGGGTTGTATATTCAATCCTACCGAGGATGTGTGAGCTGAATGAAATGGCCATGTGAGCGTTGAGTCTGCCAACCTCTGCAGTCTCATGACCCTCCAGAGTCATGCAGATGTCAAGGTCACTGTCTCGGAAGCCGAAACCATTTTTGGAAGACCCAAACAAGCAGAGCTGAGCTTTATCTGTGGAATTTAAAAGCATGAGGACACTTCAATTTCTATCCAGATATAAATGCTTGAAGAAAAATTGGTTTGTCAAAAAATACTGTTCTCACTGTGTGAATTTATGAATTGTCATCTAACACCATTAATAGAATTGGTGTAAACTACTGTTGAAGAAGACCTATTATGCTAATTTTCCAGCTTCATATTCATAGGCTTGGCCTCCTTTAGAGGAGTTCTGCATAGATTGCATTTCAAATTTATCTTAAAATGGTCATTTATTCAGTCCCTCATTTCATCCTCTCGTTTGAAACGGGCTGTTTACACAATTTGACTTTTGATTGGCTAATGTCAGGGAAGAGTGACAGGAAATGAAAGCTGGCTCTCCAACAGGCGACTTCTACCTCTATGCTGCAAACAAAGTAATATCACTGTGTTGACTGGAAATTCAAACTTTTCATATCAGTCAGATTTTGACTCTGAAAGCAGACAGCATCAACATTCACTGCAGGATGTTTCTGGTTGATAAATATTACACACATCAGCTGCTTATTGTGGCGTACAGCGGTGGATGCAGTATTTTAAGCACAAGCTGCATGTAAAATGTTTTCTATATGTAACCACTCTAATCGGTGTACGTGTGGGAAATACAAAAAAATACAGACTGAAGTGGAGAATGTTGCTCTCGGGAAATACTGAAGGTAACATAGCTAGTAAAATGTTAACAACTGTACAGTATCTCCATGCACTGGCAGTTATTTATATGCTGCAGTACATGAAATAAATACATTTATTAGTATTCAGGTTAGGGGAATTGGAGAACACGTTCAGCTACTGTGACAATCATGACCTTCTGAACAGCTCTGTAAAAGTTGGGTTTCCTACATCGTGAAGCTTGCTTTTCAAACAGACTTCTAAAGCAGTGTTTTCATCAGACTGTAGTCTGAAACCTTTTCTCACAAAGATCACTGGAACGTCACTTTACCTCATGATTCAAAAACTTTGGTCATGTGCAATATGAACACCCAACATTGTAAAACTTTATTCAGAACAGAAAACATGGAAAAGTATAATAGGTTCTCTTTAATGAATCACAACAATCAACACAGACGCTGCACAATAAATGTCTTTCAGGCAAGACACTATTGTCTCATCAACTTTTAATTTGAAAGATACAGACCAAGCATCCAGCTTACATTGACAGGATTTTCCAGAGAATTTGTTGTTTGTAGTTATTTATGTTTAAAGCTCACCATTGTACTCCTTCCTTATGAATCTCTCCAGGCCGGCAAGGATCTGCTCCCTCTTCTGCTGCTCAGCATGTGTAGGCGACAGTTCATCTGCAAACAGCAGAAACCCAATTTCATTCACACAGAACGGCAATGATTACTCCCTTAATCAATTAGGTGGGCAAAATAATGTTAATCATTATTATTATCATTATACAATACATACAATCACACAATATTGATTTTTAAAATATTGATTTACTTACACAGGCCAGATTTAATACTGAAGCCTTTTTCTTACCATGTTTAATTTTTTGCTTTAATCTTCCGGCAAATAAAAATAAAACCTGATCAGATCACCTAAAAGTCTGTTATTGAATTCCCACTGGTAACAAATATAAGCCAATAGTAACTCATCCAATGTGAAGGGCAACACAAATTCTTCCAAAAAGAATGTAATTTCAAACCATTTGTTTTAGTGTAGATACAATAACCCTCTAAAGAGAAGGAAAAGTTAAAATTGCCATACAGTAGCACAGTCTGCAGAGCCCATCGAGGATCTCTCTGAAACGGTCATTCATAGGGGGCAGAGGCTTCAGCTCAATCTTCTTAAAGTCTTCTGGACACTCGTCTTTCAGGTGACCATCTCGTTTGCAGATGCTGCACACAACAGTTGGAGGCTGGAACAAAAAAAAAAAAAAACACAAGTGTGTCCATACGTTAAATGAGCAAGCATGGATGGCTTGTAATTTCACAACAAAAAGTAGAGTGACAGTTCTGTGGGTTAGTTTCCAATGTTGTCAATCGTGAAAACTTCAATAGCTGCATTTTACTGTCTAACAACCACAGAAGGAAAGGTATCATGATTTGAAAGCTGGACTCTGAGTGAGCATGTGAGTGCTTCCTCTGTCATTTTCACACAGCTGTGATACTTTGGGAAATATTAGTTTGGGAAATAATTGTTGCTGTTTAAGTTTTAAACATATTTTTAATAATCATTTAATTATTGCTTGTAAACCACCTGGACTACATTTTAGCTTAGTTTCACTGTTGTATATAGCTAAACTACAATGTTTATACATACATACATACATTTGCAGTTGATAAACCAATAGGAAATCCTCCCTAAATTGTAGTGACATAAACCCCTCAGTGCAGAAAGGATAGATTAAGTTTCTTCTATAACACAGCTATAAAAGCAAGAAAAGCTCAACAATGTAAATTTAAAATATGTAACTGTTGACAGAGTTCCAATATAAAGAGCCCAGAAGCTGTAAAATTACATAATACTACAATGATTCACACAAGAGTAAGTTCATAAGTAAGATTATAATTACCTTCCCCCCAGTGAAAATCATCTTATCAAACATATAGTGCAGATTAACTGATGTAACAGGCTCATCCTTCTTTGAAACACTCCTTTCCTCCTCCTCCGCTTCAACCTCCTCCTCCTCCTCCTCACTGTCCAGCAGCCCATTTGGAGAAAACGATGCTTTGTTCCCCTCACTGAGAATCATGTCCATGAAACTGCCATCTAAAGTCTTCTCATCCCCTTTTCTGGACGGATCTGAACCCTCTTCATCGTCGCTGTGAGGATCTTCACCCTCCTTCAACCCCTGCTGCCCCTTATGGGAGCTTGTTTCACCCTCAACTTCTTCTTTGTTCACAGATGCAGCCTCTTTATTCTGAACCCCTTCTAATTTCTGTCCTCCAGCCTTCTTGCTTCTCTGGCGTACTCCAGCTCCCCTTTTCTGAGGGCAGGCGAAGTATTTGTAAGCTGTACGAAAGCGCTCCTGGATGTACTCGAACACCATTTGGCTATTCAAGCTTCGTGCAACATTCCTCTTCAAAGCAAAAGGATCTGAAAAAAAGACAATTAAAAGGAAATTTCTGATATTTGTCAAGACCCACAAGATGGCGTTTTAAACAGAGCAGCTTCCTACCTTCAATAGCGAGCCTTCGACGAGGCCAGTTCTTCATTTCCCTAGAGAGAAGCTCCTTTAAACGGATGCTAATGATGTACTCTTCAAGAGCAAACTCCAGTGTGTAGAAACGCAAGAGCTCCAACCATAACTGGCCCAGTGTCACACTTTTACCCAGGTCCAAGGTTAGACGGGTCTTTAAAGGAAAGTAACAAGTTTATCAGAACAAAAATAATATAAATGAATTATTCTCCTACATTACGACTGTGTGCTTAAGTCTGGCTCACCAAGCCTTCTGAAGAATGGGAATCATCTCGCTTGTTCTGCTCCAGTTTGGACCTGCCTTCAGCCCTGGTATCGTTCCGGTTCTCTCCTCGTCCCTCTGTGGAGCTCGGAGGTCTGTGCTCCCATCGGACAAACATGTCCAATGTGATTCCAGTTAGATGATATTCATCCACACGTTTCACATCAAACCCTTCAATCTGCAGGAGAAAAATCAAGGTAACAGAGGGGGAAACTCACAGTGAGCACAGTGATACTTTTGTTCCTTTAAAAGCCTGTTTAGTACTGTATTGTCTGCGACTTGGTGTGGTCATCTCCCAGATTGCATAGCTGCATTTAACTTAACAATTGAAATGATTCATGGTGTAATTATCATGGTAGTTTGGAGTGTCTAACAGATATGCTTGATTTTATCTGGGCAAAAGTTCAGTGAATGCAAAAGTTTAAAACATTTTTAACTAAGCCTTTTTTTTCTGGGCAATTTTTGGATTTAATTTTTTGGTGTTTTAGCCTTTACTGACAGAATTTGGAGACAGACATCATGTAACACCAACTCTACAATAACATGATGACCATCTTAACCACTGGGCTACCAGAACACCTTCTGCCTAATTCTGTTTGGAAAAAAACCTCCACACGCAGCATTTTTACTCATTTATTTATAAACTTTTTATTTTGGAAAAAGCAAAACAGTTGTCTACAAAAATAAGGGAATATCTTTTCATTCTTGTTGCTGCTTTGTTTGATCTCACAGAATAGGAACACTTGGGTTACGGTTGTGCTCCCGATGAAGAATTTGATACTTTTTAGATTTGGATTTCGGCTAATACTACGGTTTATACCCCGTCTCAAATTATTATGCAAATTGGATTTAAGTGTCATAAAGACGTATTTTTTTGTTTTTCAATAAAACTTAAATTCAGAGCCACCTTTACCTGGACGGGTTCGTCCAGATAAAGGTGTAATGAGGAAGGTTTCTGCTGGACAAATTCATCGGATTAAGACAGCAGCTGCTACTAAAATGCCATTTCAAAACAGGAAACAGGTATTTGAAGCTGCTGGTGCCTCTAGAGTCTCACCAACCTCAAGGTGTAGACTCCTCCAGAGGTTTGCAGTTGTCTGTAAACTTACTATTTACCACCTCTAACCAATGCTCACAAGCAGAAACGGTTGCAGGGGCCCAGAAATACATGAAGACTCATTTTCAAACAGTCCTGTTTACTGATGAGTGCCATGCAACCCTGGATGGTCCAGATAGATGGAGCAGTAGATGGTTGGTGGATAGCCACCATGTCCCAACAAGGCTGCGACCTCAGCAAGGAGGTAGTGGAGTCAGGTTTTGGGCCAGAATCATGGGGGGAAGGACAGGAAGGGCCCTTGAGGGTCCCTGAAGGTGTGAAAGTGACCTCAGCAAAGTCCATAGAGTTTCTGACTGACCACTTTCTTCCATGGTACAAAAAGAAGAACTGTGATTTCTGCAGAAAAATCCTCTTCATGCAGGACAGAGTATTATCTCATGCTGCAAAGTCCACCTCTCTGTCACTGGCTGCTAAAAAGAGAGAAACTCATGGTCTAGCCCCCATCCTGCCCTGACCCCAACCCTACTGAGAACCTCTGGAGCATCAAGCCACAGATCTGTGAGGGTGGAGACAATTCACATCCAAACAGCAGCTCTGAGGCTGTTCTGTCATCCTGCAAAGAAATTCAAGCAGAAACTCTCCAAAAACTCACACGTTCAGTGGATGAAGAATTGTGACGGTGATGTCAAAGAAGGGCTCCTATGTCCACATGTAACTCTGTCTGTTCACATGT